>CAJVRM010000056.1:83697-128754 GCA_911693285.1 Hymenoscyphus albidus | reverse complement strand
CATTGGTTCGTACTCATCCCCTGAGGTGCTATCTGATGACTCTGATGATTCCAACTCGACGGTCGTAAGCAGCTCGCCTTTCTGTGTCTGGAGGGGCGAGGAATACTCGTCATCGGATCTCGTAGCGTAGTACTCGTTGAGTATCGGATCATTCTCGAGTTGGGTGTGGATTCCCATCTCCTCGAGTTCATCGCTAGTTAACATTCTTTTCTCAAGCACAGCGATTTCCCTTCTAGCTGTAGCGTTGATTTGCTTCGTTCCTTTCCAGGGTTTCTTCGCACCCTTCGCGCGGCACTCGTTTGCTCGATGGCCGGTTTTGCCACAAGAGTAACATAAGTTCTGCTCGCGCCTTCGGTTGCGTTCCTCCTGGGAAAGGCCTCCCTCCCGCGGGAAAGGTTTTCCTTCGGCGGCGTTTACTTCACGGTTTTTCCCGTGATAGGAACGATCCCACCGCTTGTGTCCCTTGGACTGATTTTCCTGCTTCGGGGATGACTTCCTGAATTCCCAGAGACGGTTGTCCAGCTGGATAACGGTCTCAATCATCGTTGTTATGTTCGGAAAAGTCATATTTTGTCTTGCCATCTCCTCGCGGAGATGCGTCTTGAGTCCCCTTTGGAATAATTCCATGAGTGCAGGGGCGTCCCACCCTGATTTGTTCCCATAACGCTGGAACTCGTTGGCGTAGTCGATAGCTGATCCGGTTTGTCGCAAACCCAAGAGGTTGCGTACCGCAGTACGGACAGCATCGAAGTCTCCAAAGACTCGGCGAATAGCCTGTTTGAATCCTTTCCAGGACTTGAACATCTTCTTGGTCATCTCCATTGATCCGTCCTCGTCTTCGTTGTTGAAGAAGTCTTCGAGGTAGGGCTGGGCCCATTCGAGTGCTGGTCCCCTAAGATAGGAGACAGCAAAGATAGATTGGGAGTTGTAATTCCCTTCAAACTTGTCCGAGTTGAAGTTGAAATAGATGTCCATCTGGAGTAGGAACGAGTCAAGTCCTTGTCGTTTTCCGTGATAAGTGTCGGGCATCTTGACCCGAATAGTCTCGAGTGCTTCGACCTTATAAGGTTCTGGTGCATCCGGCATACTGACATTGTCGTCGTCAGGCTTGTTGGCTGCCTGGGATGTGTTGAGGTTTGTCGTAGCAGTTCCTCCTGAGGTCCCTGGGAGGTTGACTCGGCTAGCCGAAGGGCTGGCCGGTCCTGCTGCTGGCGGGGTGGTGGGAGCCATGGTGATAGTTTCGACTTAAAGCAGGTGCTCAAAGTGTAACGAATACTCAAACTGGCTAACTAAACTTGGCTGGGTGTTCGCTGGTTGGTATGCTATGATAAGAAGAAGACTATCGGGTTGTTCACTTGGAAGTGAACTCGTTACTTGTATCAAAGATGTCAAACTAATATGATAAGATTGATAACTAAGTTGAGCACGAAGCTCCTATCTAGTGGCAGACGTGCCAGTCTTATATAGAACCTTCATACTCGAGGGTCTTGTAATCCCAAGACCTGGATCTTATGGAACGTACGTTCCAGTCTTATATAGAACCTTCATACTCGAGGGTCTTGTAATCCCAAGACCTGGATCTTATGGAACGTACGTTCCATAAGCTCCACGCAAAGCTCCTGCAAGCTCCAATGGTCATGTGATCATATCACGTGATATTATCCAAGTGAGATCCCTGGATCGCTGCTAGTCTAAGCATCCCTATTTGCTATAACTATCCTGATGTGCCTGTCCTGTCAGAACGCCGCCTGGTCTTCACTCATTACGTGCAAACACGTGATTCGTGACAGTCACCTGATGAGAAGAATATTGAAAAGCTGTTATAAAAATCCAGACACTCCTGAAGTATAGGATAAACGAATGTCTTAGAAGTGTATTACCTAAATATCTAGGCGCAGGCTGAAAATATACCCAGCTTCCATACTCTTACTTGGAGATAGCATTGCAATATCTTCATACACTCCAGTCTGAGCTTTTCTCGAAAAGCGAAAAGTTAGATATCCCCTTACATCGCTCCTCAACTTGTACCATGAACCCATCCTCCCTACCCGTCCTCACACCAACTCTCGCTCTCCCTATCCGCCAGGCACGAAACTCTCCACAGCCCCCTTCCCCTTCCCCTACCAAGACCACGACTTCGGATGTATCGCAATCACAATCACAATACCACGTATCAACCATCTACATACTTGTAGCCTTCCTACAATACGAGTCCTAGCCTAAGGAACGCAAGAGATAGACCTGATCCTGATACGACACGATGTGGTGTGTTGTGTGTTGTGTGTACCCTACATATCCACAACATCCTTCGCTTCTTCGCTTCCCCATGAAAAAAGGGGGCTGAGCAAAGTGCCAACAATGCCAACGAAGTAACGTGAGCCAACCATCAACATTGCCATTATCAAGACGAAGAAGAAAAAAAGATTTGGCTTCAAGCACTAGCGGTGAAAGCGAGAAGTTAACGGAACCTGATAAGGTGGTGTAGTAACTTTGAACTATTACGAAATTCGTATAGATTCTTGGATTTTCGTATACGGTGAGGCTGTGTCTAATATCATCGGAGGAGAAAATAAAGAAGTAGGTAAAGTGGCGACATCCTTGTATATATATGATTATCGAAAATTGAGTTGGAACATCCCTACCGGTAGCTCAAAGCTTAACAACGATAGGAACAAGTTAGGTAGGTACGAGAAGTAAGAATCCACGGATATAGAAAGATATCTCAAATATAATAAGGTACAAAAATAAAGTTTTATATTCGTCTTAACCCCTAAGAACCCTGGGTCTGAATAAAAAGCTCTCATAGTAACCTTTTATCCTCTATTTTCTCACATTAGTTCAACTTACCTAAAAAATAAAATAAAAAATAAAAAACAAGACTTAGTAGAACTTAACTAATAATAAAAACCTACTAATCTCAATAACAAAGTCTACTCTAAATCGCGAGGACAGATATTAGTAAATCATCTACCGAGTACCTTGCCCTCTTAACCTATCTTTATATTAAAGATTCGCTATAAGGGTACTAAAATATAATTACTCTCTATTAAGAAATTAAAACTAAATAATATAATAACCTCTAAACCGTATATATCCTATATCCTATATCTTTATCCTAAAAACCAAACAAGTCCTCGACACCAAGTAACACCCCCACGAAATCCCTCTATATTAAAACGTGAAACAAAAAGAAATTACTAAACACTACAAATCTCTACAAACCCTTACAACCCTACAGGATAAGCGAACTCCGCCTTAACACCTCCATTTCTCAATGCATTCTTTCAATCAGGCCTCGTGACAGGGTAATCTACTACCGGAACCATTTTCGGGAACCTTGGATTGGATATTTGAAATGGAGAGTGAGGTCTACGAAAATGGTATATTAGCGACTTCGCCGGGTTCCCATAAGAATCTTATTTTGTAAAGTATTAACCTAGTAAAGATAATATCTTACTCGTCACGTAACGTTCTTACAAGCATTTTCTTATATAATGTAGTAAGGTAGTGAAGATAACGTGTAAGAGAGCCGGGCATTACTATATACACGCCAGAGTTATAAAAAATATTATTATACTAAAGACCTCACAACTAAATCAATTATACGAATAGTTTAGAACAACTAATACTTTTCACTCCTCATGAATCTAAGTAAAATGGGACAATTGATGCACTTGTGTCAGACTTGTGGTATAATGACTTTTTGATAGCGTGTACGGAGCAATGACCAGGTTTCTTACTCATTACGTCACGCTGAGCTCAAGTTCCAGGTATATACAAGTAACGATTTTTGGACTTTGAATGATTTAACACCTCCTAGATTAGTATTTAAAACTTTCGTGACTACATCCTATCATAATCACTCTCTCAACTTTTTAGTAGAGCATATGTGATATCCAAAACAAAAAAAAGGGATCAAGAAAGCAACCAAAAGACGACGCTGTAGTATGCGATTCCATACTTTTATACCTTCCAAATCAATTTAAGCGAAGAAACATTCGAATTCATATCTCAAAATCCTATCGGGCTATCGGGATCCCACATGAGACATTTACTAAGAGGCGATTGTCGAAAACGTCGCCTCAGCCTCCTACCCAACCTAAAAACCCATAAAGTGGAGTGGTTTGCATGTGGGAGGCGACAGACATGACCGACAAACCCCGTTCATACACAGAGTAATGAGCGATTAAAAGTATAGTAAACGAAAAAATCGTTGAGAAAAGAAAGGAAGCAAAAAAAAAACCCCTTGGTAAGGACCACGCAATATACTCAGCCCCCTCAAGCACATTCGACGTTGCGTAACCACCAACAAAGAAAAATGGTGATACGGGTAAGCTGTAAGTAAGCGCCTACATCCAATGGACTGACCCCCTATCTCCATCACGCAGGCGAAAGACCATCATAAGTGCTGCAGATCTGCCTGTCGTTCAACCCACTCTCGCTAATCTCGACTGTGCCTCTTTACCCACCCCACTAAGATGATCTGAGTTAGTGCCGTACGGTCGAAACATGTTTTGGCCTACAGTGCGTGCAGCTCTCCCAAGTGGGCTGTGAAGTTCGTCTCGGATTCCTACATGGATATTTCTTGTTAGTGAGTTCACCTGTAGTTTGCCATCTATCCGTGACGAAGTTTTGCTTGTGAGGTTGGTTTTCTTCTGTTCCTGGATCTGGAAGGCGAAGAAGACATTGGAAGTGGTGTTATTAGCCAAGACGCCAAGGGGGGCATTGCTGGAGACCAGCGGGTAAACCGTTGGCGAACAGATGAAAGAAAAACTCGGCCCGGGTGCTGGGACGGTGATTTTACACGATGAAGGAAGGTGATGAAGCGTGAGATAGGAGGAAGATTAGGAATTTCGGGTGTGAAATTCCAGGTGCAACATTTTCGTTTTCGGGAGCGCTTTCTCGGCAGGGCAGGGCGGGGCAGCGCGAAGCAAGAAATGTCGCTTCCTTGGAATTGGGGTGTGACGATCAGATTGTTGACGGGTATGATTTGAGGGTTTGTTTGGTGCTTCGATGCCAGATGTTTCTGCACCCAGCCTCGTGCTCATCGTTACAACCTGCCCTTTTCCGGTTTCTGAAAGCATTTGCCTCGTTTGCCTTTTCATCCACATGCAAGAGTAATTTAGTGCCATGCACTGCGTCCAAAGTGCCGAATAGAAGAGGATCAGTAAGATGTGCGAACGGCAGGCACGTTGAGATCACATAATCCGGACATGCTCTTGGGCTCCGTCAGTCAGATGCTTTGTGGGGAGATTGGATGGTAATGACTCCATGTCGGGGCAGCTTGAAGTTGACGACAACCATCATCCTCTTCTGATGGGTGTAACGTTTCTCCGTCAGTGTAAGGAGTAGATGAAAAGGGCTTTGTATGGTGTAAAGTGAGCAGTGTACAACTAGTCGCCGGGTGAGGATGCGTTGTAAATGATGCCTCTTCCAATTGGGCTATCAGGCTTGCACCTCACCGCCTAAGACTTACTCTTTACTTACTTGTACTGTACTCCGTACTCGAGAGATGCAGATGTCGGGGAATATTCTGTGTGGCGTCTGGAGAATTGCGCTGACGACCAGCTTACCAATGAGCGGTCTGAATCTGACGGAGTCGGGTCCTGAGGAAGGATTTCTACTCGGAGTCTCGCTTGCTAAGTGGTGATGTCGTTTTCGCTGGAGATGAATAACCACGAGGCTTGCATGGCCAAGTAAGAGTTCAAAGGAAGTTGGGATACATCACACGTAGTTTTGCAGTAGCAAGTATCACCAGGATACAGTTGTGTACAATACAGAGACGTGTACCATACAAAGTCTTGTACTAAGTGCTTATACAAATCGGGCGTACGGGATATGTAACAGGCTAGCGAGAACCACGTTGAAGTCGTCGGACTGTAGGTAGGTAGGTATGCACAAGTATGAGGGATTGGCGTCTATTGGTCTAGAGCAGCAGCACGTTAGATGCGTGGACGTACTCGCGTACTTCGTACGTCGTTCCGGTAAGTCTGCAGAGCGAGAAACAGAAATTGGCGTAAATATACACCCAATTACTATAAACCATGGATCCCGTCGTGCAGATGGGCATATTCTGGGCACTAATTCATAAACTATTGTCTCGGTAGATGGGAAAGTGGTGGAGAAATCAAGATAAACAACGACCTTCGCTAATTATAAATAAAAGGGGCATCATGCATCTCAAACCAAACAAATATAAATAATTGGCTGGGCGGCCGGCTTGTGTTGTCGTCAGAGAAGCTTCTTTGCTGGGTCGGCGGCTTTGGAAGTCTTGGAGATGGAGTCAATTGAATGGATGAGTTGGCGTTGAAACTTTACACGCTGAGCTGGCACTGGCTGGCGCCTGCAGTTGGTGATTGACTTGCCTTGTACTTGCACCTGCCATTTCATGTGCTTCCAGTTCCAGTTCCAGTTCCAGTCCCAGTTCCAGTCCGTTCCAAGCTCAAGGTCCGTAATGCGGGTAAGTGCTAGTCCATGCCCGGCCATGCCTGCCAGTGGATCTGGCTCCGGCCTGAGAAGTAGAAACGACGAAAATAGGCTTCGCGGCCCTCGCTACGGCCTGTCACCCGCTGCCCAGAGACTAGGGCCCCATCATGGGCCATCAACCTAATCGACTGGCGGCGGCGTACAAACCCAATCCAACTACAGTATCTCCATCAACTTGATTCTGCTTCTGCGAGTCACGACGATGAATCCGACTCAGCGACGAGAGCATCACCGCTCGCCCTGGTGGCGCTTCCATGCTCCCTAGGCGCTCCTCAATGCTAAGAGAAGCTAGAGGAGAATGGCCCGAGTCGAGGGTGATGTGAATGGCAGAAGGGTCTCATTGGCCTGTCTCTTGCCTGTTGGCGGTCGCTTCTTACACAGCCTCGTTTTTGGCGCTAGTCAAGCTGCAAGGTAGGGATTTTAGGAAGTGTGCAGGGGAGGGGTGAGACCTTTGGGTGATCTGTGTGAGCTCTTTTTACTTTGGCCGGCCCATCTCCGACTTTCTGGAGTGTCGAAGCTTGTGCAGAAAACACCAGGAATCTCAAGACACTGGCGGGCCTTTCAGCGACATTCATTGCTCCCACGTCAATGCAGCCATTGCCACTGTGACTGTCACTGCCAGCAAACTGACCAGCAGCCCAGTCCAGCAACCAGCCCAGTACCAGCACCATTGGTAGACAGTGTACCGAGCTCTGTCTTATCTTACAGAGACAACCACAGACACAGCAGTGTAGGAATTATTCGTTCTTCCACCCACGGACCGTGTATGGAATGTGCTACGATTGCGATCCTCTGTCTCCTTCACAACATTCACAATCACCGCCGATTCGCACGGCAGTCCCCTCGCCCTCTAACTTAGGATCCGATTGAGATAGACAAAGAACTGACTGACTGACTGCGCCTGCGACCACCACCTCGACAGACTTCAACCTCTCCCCAGATTCACCATCAATTTGAGACTCCCAAGTCCAGAGACAAAGGTCAGAATAGCTCACACTCACACTCCCTATCCCCTCAGAATCACCATCCAAACAACTGCCTTGGTCCTCTGTGATGGTGATGGCAATGGCATGGCATGGCATGGCATGGCACGACGCGACCCTACCCGACAAGCAATTCGCCAGCAGCAATCAGCCAAGGCTACCTGCAAAACTTTGCCCCAGTCCAATGGCTTGGCCTCACTGGACAAAAAGTCTTGTTTACCATCATCCACAGAGCATCCCCAGAGCATCCCCCAGAGGCCTTTGGCTAACCTATATACTTCCCAGCCTAGTCACCTCGTAACCTCTTCCCCTTTTACCACCTTTGCGCTCTCACCAAATTCCACACAGCCTTGGTCAGATGCAGACGACGAGTACTCACTACCAGCTCATCCATATTCGCCAAGGCTCTGCGCCTCGGGCTGTGAAAGTCACGAAAGTCTAGACAGTCGTCAAACTCAAGGAAATCTTGATTCCAACCTCTACAATGTCAGCTCCTGGGGGCGTCTCGCCTTCACCATCGCCTAGTCCAGCTGGACGGAGGCAAAGAGCGTGCGTAGCCAGCCCACTCATACCCAGTGGCCATGCCTTGAACGGGGATTGATTATATCTGCGCCAGCCTCGCTAACCATTTTGTCAATATAGACCAACAATTACCATCGACACCTCTGCAGTTAGCAATCCAAATTCAGGACAAGATATGGACGCCGATGCAGTTGCTCTCAAAAACATGTCCTCATCACCTACAACTCTCTCAGGAGACCCAGCTAGTCCTTCCAACAACGACGGAGCAGGAGGTGATAGACCACACCATTCAACTACACCAGGTGGCGCGAGCCGCATATCAGTACCCGAACTACGACCATCAGGATCCTTCGACAGCAGAGAGAGTCGGCCAACCTCACCACATAATGTTTCTTCACCGACGTCGAGAGGAGGAGAGAAAGGGGGTGCATATCTATCGGTTCCAGGTTTAAGATCCAGACAAAACTCCATTGAGTCAGATGAAGGAAATCATTCAAGTACCGCGTACAGTGGAGAGACATTCGCCAATGGAACGCAAGCCGACAAGGACAAGGTTGGAGATGTTCCGGGGAACGATAAAATCATGAATGACCCAGAGGCCTTGGACGCAGACCCCGGCACAGAAGGAGATTTTGAGCGAAAAGATAACAGCTTCGCTTACACTCCCGGACTGTTGAATAAGTTAATCAACCCAAAGAGTTTATCGGCATTTTATGCACTTGGAGGTCTGGCTGGCTTGGAAAGGGGTTTACGATCGGATCGAAAAGCTGGTTTGAGTGTGGACGAGGCAGATTTGGATGGAACAGTCACTTTTGAACAGGCAAAGGAGGCCGCAACACGAACTGTGCATGGTGACGATTCCAAGACACCCGCAACAAGAGTGTCTTCCAAGGATTCCTCACCAACCACGCCTCGGCGATCAGCATCAGGCGATTCCTTCTTTGACCGCAAACGAGTTTTCAGCGATAACCGACTCCCCGTGAAGAAAGGCAAAAGTTTGCTCGAGCTGATGTGGATTACCTACAACGATAAAGTTTTGATTCTGCTCTCGGTCGCTGCAGCAATCTCCCTGGCGATTGGATTGTATCAAACATTCGGTGCCGAACACAAGCCAGGCGCAGCGAAAATCGAATGGGTTGAAGGTGTTGCAATTATTGCAGCTATTCTTATTGTGGTGGTGGTCGGATCTTTGAACGATTACCAAAAGGAACGCCAATTCGTGAAATTGAACAAGAAGAAGCAAGATCGCGATGTCAATGTCATTCGATCGGGTAAGACTATTGAAGTATCAGTCTTTGACGTCTTGGTTGGAGATGTCATGCACTTGGAACCCGGAGATATGATTCCAGTTGACGGGATTTTTATTGAAGGACACAATGTCAAGTGCGATGAATCTCAAACCACTGGAGAATCTGACATCATTCGCAAAACCCCTGCAGACACTGTCTATGCGGCAATCGAAAACCACGATAGTCTTCGCAAGCTCGATCCGTTCATCCTATCTGGTGCACAAGTCACGGAAGGTGTGGGTACTTTCTTGGTCACTTCTACTGGAGTCAACTCAAGCTATGGAAAGACTCTGATGTCTCTTCGAGAGGATCCCGAAGTCACACCTCTGCAATCCAAACTCAACACCTTGGCCGAGTACATTGCCAAGTTGGGTGCATCTGCAGGTGGTTTGCTCTTCATTGTTTTGTTCATCAAGTTTCTTGCGCACTTGCCAAAAAACCCGGGAACGCCATCCGAGAAGGGTCAGGATTTCTTGAATATCTTCATTGTCACAGTGACCATTGTTGTTGTGGCGGTCCCCGAAGGTCTGCCTCTCGCGGTCACTCTAGCCCTGGCCTTTGCAACGACTCGTATGTTGAAGGAGAACAACTTGGTT
Organism: Hymenoscyphus albidus; assembly: GCA_911693285.1. Taxonomy (NCBI): domain Eukaryota; kingdom Fungi; phylum Ascomycota; class Leotiomycetes; order Helotiales; family Helotiaceae; genus Hymenoscyphus; species Hymenoscyphus albidus. Next base: position 118,878 of record CAJVRM010000056.1, on the reverse strand, counting down.
CGGCATCTCAAGGCTTGCGAAGTCATGGGTAACGCTACCACTATCTGTTCTGATAAGACTGGAACTTTGACACAAAACAAGATGAAGGTGGTCGCAGGAACTATCGGTACTAGCTCACGTTTTGGCGGAACCGTTGCGCCTGCTGATTCTGAGCCATCCGATAACAAGGGCAAGCAACAATCACCGGTCACTGTGGAGAATGTTCCGGCTCAAGAAGTCGTTTCTGCTCTTCACTCGGAGGTCAAAAAGGCACTCATGCAATCCATCGTCATCAACTCAACCGCCTTTGAAGGCGAAGTGGATGGAGTGCAAAGTTTCGTTGGCTCCAAGACCGAGACTGCTCTTCTAGAATTCTCCAAGGAACACCTCGGAATGGGCCCAGTTGACCAAGAGAGATCTAACTGCAAAATCGTTCAACTTATTCCTTTCGACTCCGGCCGCAAATGTATGGGCGTCGTGGTTCAACTTGACGATGGCAGACACCGTCTTTATGTCAAGGGAGCTTCCGAAATTCTCTTGGAAAAGTGCTCTACCGTCATTCGAGACCCAACCAAGGAGCCAATTGCTGCCTCTATGAACGATGAAAACCGACAAACTCTACTTGGCTTGATCGACAACTACGCCTCCCGTTCTCTTCGCACCATCGCTATGGTTTATCGTGACTTTGAACAATGGCCAGCGAGAGGTGCGCGCACCGTGGACGGCGATGTTGTCTTTGATGATATCTTTAAACAAATGGTTCTCTTGAGCATTGTAGGTATTCAGGATCCACTTCGTGATGGTGTTCCAGAGGCTGTCAGAATCTGCCAAAAGGCCGGTGTCGTCGTTCGCATGGTTACTGGAGACAACTTGGTTACTGCCCGAGCAATTGCCACCGAGTGTGGTATTTACACTCCTGGTGGACTCATCATGGAAGGACCAACCTTCCGAAAACTCAGCAAAGAAAAGATGGACCAGGCTATCCCTCGCCTGCAAGTTCTTGCCCGATCCAGCCCCGAGGATAAGCGTATTCTTGTCAAGCGCCTGAAGGAACTCGGTGAGACCGTTGCTGTTACTGGTGATGGTACCAACGACGCTCCTGCTCTCAAGACCGCAGACGTCGGTTTTTCTATGGGTATCGCCGGTACGGAAGTTGCAAAAGAGGCATCTGCCATTATCTTGATGGACGATAACTTCAACTCCATTGTCAAGGCTATGATGTGGGGACGAGCTGTCAACGATGCGGTTAGGAAATTCCTGCAGTTTCAACTCACCGTCAACATCACCGCCGTCCTCCTTACATTCATCTCTGCCGTTTCCAACGACAATGAAGAATCCGTTCTGACTGCTGTACAATTGCTCTGGGTCAATCTCATCATGGACACCATGGCTGCTCTCGCCCTTGCTACTGATCCTCCCACCAAGAGCATTTTGGACCGCAAACCAAATCCCAAATCCGCTCCTCTAATCAGTGTCACCATGTGGAAGATGATCATCGGTCAAGCCATTTACCAACTTACCGTTACCCTGATCCTTTACTTTGCCGCTGACAAGATTTTCTCGTACACTTCCGAGCGCGAACTTGGCCAGGTCAACACACTCGTCTTCAATACCTTTGTCTGGATGCAAGTCTTCAATCAATGGAAGTAAGTATAACCTATCCATCTACTGTACGTACGTGTACTGACTCTATTATAGCAACCGTCGTCTTGATAACAAGTTCAACATCTTTGAAGGTGTTACTAAGAACTATTTCTTCATGGGCATTAACGTTGTCATGGTTGGAATCCAAATCATGATCATCTTTGTTGGTGGTGCAGCATTCAGTATCGTTCGCCTTAACGGAGCTCAGTGGGGATACTCGGTTGTTCTTGGAGCATTGTCCATACCAGCCGGAGCTGTCATTCGTCTCATTCCTGACGAACTTGTTGTTCGATTGATCCCTGAATATATTAGAAACCGACCAAAGAAGCCCGAACTTACGATTTCCGACGAGGAAGAACAATTCCGATTCCCCAAGCCCCTTGCAGACGTCAAGGAAGAGCTGAGCTTCCTCAAGAAGATGAAGGGTGGGCGATTGAACAACCTCAAATTTGCCATGCAACAGACCCGCGACGATATTATTCACCGTTCTCGCAGTGGTTCTCGCTCCAGAAGTAACTCATCCGCACCTCACACTCCTAATAACGAAGTTCAACAAGAAGAGCACTTCGGCTCACCACAACCTACTCCTGAATCCCGAAAACGTGGTCGCGGCAACCGATCTCGTTCCAATTCAGCATTAGGCGCAACCACTGTCATGGCTGGAATTATTGCTGGCAGTGTAGCCGGATGGTCTCCAATCGAACGAAATTACAACGACACTGATTCGGTGAGATTCCCACGAGGAAATGGCCGTCAGGAGTTGGAGCAAAATCCAAATGTCGAAATCCACCCCGGCACTAATCCATCGGATCCAGTCATTACCGAGGATCCCCAAAATCTTACCGCTCCTCCTAGTCAGGTTCCTGAGGTATCACCTGCTCCCTCTTCCACGGCCAAAAACTAAAAACTCGTTTAATGGCTTTCGTCACAACTCAGTCCTATCATCCTTGTCGATAGTGTACAGTACCAGCTCTTCGGTTTTTCATCGATTGTAGATAATTTCATCATTTCTATTTTTGCCTCATTCTGGCGCACCGGAGTTCGTTCCTCGCATGGCGTTTTTTCATATTTGTTTTCTTTCCTTGACGTGGGTTGGCGGCAAACTTCCACCTCCTCATTTTCTTTTCTTCTGTCATCTGGTGAAGAGAAGAGATGGTGCCGCAAGTTTCTTTGTATTGGTGTTTTTTCTCTCTTCTAATACCTAAAAATTTGTGGATAATTGCGAGAGGGAAGGACGGGTGGGGGGTGGAGACTGAATACCGTACCGATGATTAGAAATTCATGAATGGATATTTGCACATGGTTGCTTTTGCTTGGGAAGGAAGGCATCGGCACTCTTTTCTTGGGTGATTGGTGAATTGGATGGAGAGGGTGGATGTGAGCTTAGCTTTGGGGAGATTTCTAGAGAGGGTATTGGCTTGAGTTTGGGTGTGCGTGGAGATGAGGAGAGGAGTGTATGCGTAGTAGAATTCCCCAATTTCTGAAACCCAAGTCAAAATAGTAAAATTAGTGTATTGTATTTGAATAGTTCTCTCTTGTTTGATGTGACCGAGTGAGTTAGGTTATCGAGTGATGGGTTTGATATGTACTTATCGTGACTTGGCACCTGTGGTGAGTTCTGATTCGTTGAGGTAGTCGGTGTGTTGTCGTCACACTTGGGTTCTTACTGTACTGTCTAGGCCAGGATTGGGCACATGAGATGCGGGATCAGGTGGCGAGTTTCTATTGCTGCGTTTACAAGCACTATGGATTTCTACCTGAATTGTACAGCTTGAGTTTAGAAGGTGAAGTATTGTTCTTCAATCCCGCGTTCTTACTTTGAAGGTATATGATATTTCTATGAATAATTCACTCGCTCGGTACGATCTATCTACCTATCTATCGAGGTATCTGTATCTACGTCCAGTCAGTCAGGGACTGGTTGTTCGACCCGTCGTCTCTTCTAGCTTTCAGACCTTGATATACGGATGCAAAATCAATCGAGGATAATATTCGATATCGTGTCGTTCGTCTATCTACTTGTCTTTCATCGTCTCTTAATTCAATAGCGGATTTCCACAAATACACCCCCATATCAGGTCCTCACATCACCGAACCCACTCAAAACCCTACATCCATATAATGGGCCCCTGCATCTCCAAAAGAAAAGCAGATACACCATCTCTGCATCGGAGTGGCCATCCAAATACCGATCTCAACCCTCGGCCGAGCGAGATGGGGAAAAGCAGAGGCGAGGACGTGAGATTGGATGATCTCCAGCATGAGACTGGCCAAGTCGCTCGTAATCATAGGCATGCTCATGTTGATGGACCTGGGATTGAGAGTCTGAGTGCGTTTGGGAGGGAGAAGGAGAGGTTGGTGGAGAGGAAGAGGGATAGTGGACTGCGGATGGGAGTTTTGGGGAATTTGGGGGGGATTTGGAAACCTGGACCGGTGGTTCTGGGGGATAAGGAGGGGAGAAGGATAGGGAGGGGTGGTGGAAAGGGTGCTGGAGGAGGGGTCCTGGCACCTGTCGTGCTTGGGAAGTGAGGGCTTTCTTTCATCAGGTACTGTTGGATTTCCAAGGTATGGGGTCAAGTAGGTCATGTAGAATTGATTGAATTGTAAAGCAGTTATTGTACAGAGTATATATATGAGAATAGGGGTAAAAAGAGTGGAGTAGTATCCCAATGCTGAAACAGTGCAAATAATGAAATACATGTATAAATAATGAAATGAGTGGTTTCCACGGTTCAACAGACCCCCCCAGGAGGTATCGATCAACGATATCTACTGTACAAGATCGACGTCAATCCTCTTTTCGACGTCAATAAGCCGTAATTGCTTAATGAATTGAAGGTGTTTTTGAGTCGGGAGCTCTTCTGTGAAGCCATCCGCGACCAAATCAAGTATAGAACCAAATCAAGTATAGAAGTGTGTCCCATTCAAGACCATTTGAATATAGCCAGGAATGTTTGAGTAGGTGCTTTAGCCTTTCTTTCCAATTGATTAGCTGTACCGGGAGTGTGTCCCGATGATGTATTTTCGTTGTTGGGGGTTTCATGATTTGATTTCCTCCCTCTTGTAAGAGATTCTCTGTTGTTTTGGATGTTGGAGGAGCGGAAAGAGGTGATTCTAACCGATTCTGATTTTGTCCCCCTAGAATCTCACTTGCTTGAGAGTTTGATTCTGTCGATGGCTCAGGGCTAGGCTCTAGAGTCATGGGTTGTAAATCCAAAGTCTCTTGAAGTGTTGGTTCATTTTCTGTACTCTTTTCGGGGCTGATTATGACATCCTGATCTATCCAAAAGGGTTCCTCTTTAGTGTGTTCAGGTTGACACTGTAAGACACGGTCTATTTCAACCGGTTTCTGTGGCTCTTGAGAATGTCCACTGGCTTTCGTCGTCGTAAGTGCTCTTCTTCTTTTCTCGATCGGAACGTCGAGTTCGAAAGCAAATAGCTTGCCAAGTGGTTTAAGTGTACAAAAGACTTGTCCATCGTTGTCGATGAGTGTTTCTGGGTTTTTTGTATAGCGATATACCCTAGCTTTGATTACCGCTTCTTCCATGACAATGTTTGTCATATATCCCGGCACAAGTGCGACATCCGTGAGAGTAAAGAATCGTCTTCCTTCAGGAGCATCGATCCATATCTTGGTGGTTCCGTATGATTCGATTTTGTAACGGCTTTTGCCAGACAGAATAACATCGTCAGGTGCTGCCTTGTGTGTTGTTGTGAAATCACTCCTCCCTGCATCATTGCAGATGTTCGATTCTGAGCCTCCATCCAGGATCCAAGCATTATAGAATGTAAGATCCCCTTTATATTGATGACTCTGGGTTTTCATTGATTTTTGAAGGTTATGATTTTTTGAAGTGTTGAAAGAGTGTTTTTCAATGTTTATCGGTTGAGGCGTGCTTCGTTGTATTCGAGCACTGAACGTTGCTTTCGAGGTTTGTTCGAAGTCTTCGAGTGGCATTGGAGGTAATCGAATTCGTCTTGTCGATGCTACAGCTTTTCCTGCTGCGGTTGGTGTTTCCGGAGAAGTCGTTGCACGAATGGAGTATTTTGTAGCATTGAAGACTAACTTTGCTAGCCAAGGCAATGATTCCAGTTTCTCGTTGATCTTTGTGACAATCTCCTGATCAAGTTGAACTCCTACTGCTTTTTCTGGCACCAAATATGGACATTGCTTCCAAGCATGTTTTACTCCACATAGGCATTCTCTTTTCTCTTTTTCTTCCCCCCTTTTTGTTCCTTTGTACGATTCGCCTTCCGTGCTCGCTGTGAACGCAGAGCTGCTTCCAGGGCTGGAGTAAGGTTTGAGGGCTTCCGTACGACGATAATGATCCCGAAACATTTGAGTAAGTTTTGTGAATTCGAGAATAGGCTGGGATTCGGATCGAAGTTCGGAGTATTTGAATTGCATATTCGACGCAAACTGAGAATCGATTCCAGCAATGGCTGCTGTAAAGTCCTCCTGTGGCCTCTCTTCTGCAACATCTGGCAGTCTCAAAAGTAGGCACTCTGCCACTGTGGTTTCCCAATCTTGGATATATGCCTCCACTTTCTGACTCTTTGAGTACTTCTTGAGCTTTGCATATTCCTTGATCATTTCGAATTTTCGAGCTTGATCCGTTGGCGCTAAGTGATCCTTGAGGTTCCGTATTGACTTCCAGACTGTTATTTCCTCTCGTATGAACACATAGTTCGTGATCGAGATGTGTTCCCGTATCCACGTCCGTATGTTTCCGAGTACCCTTATCCTTCTTTCGTATTCTCGTAGGTCCTCCTGATAAAACTGTATTTCGTATCGAAAAACTTCTCTTCCCTCTGGGTTTGATATCTCTTCGAAATCGACGATAGGACGAGTAGGCTTCGATGGTTGTGGTGGTTGTGATGCTAGGTCAGGGTCAATAAAGCTCCAGACGTCTGTGTCGCCATATAATGCCATCTCTTTGACTGTTGCAATCCAATTCCTCCACGATGATGTAGTATCGAGAATCATTTTCTGAACTTCAGGCATTGTAATCGTCCTATTCTGGTTCGTTGTGTTTGAAATTCTCTGTTTGTCCGACTTCGTATGTTTGTCCGGGGTGCGAATGACGTCGTCCAGGGTGAAAAGCCGATTGTTTGGTTGAATCAATTAATTAAATGGATAAATCCGTGATGCTCATAACTGTTGGATTTCCAAGGTATGGGGTCAAGTAGGTCATGTAGAATTGATTGAATTGTAAAGCAGTTATTGTACAGAGTATATATATGAGAATAGGGGTAAAAAGAGTGGAGTAGTATCCCAATGCGGAAACAGTGCAAATAATGAAATACATGTATAAATAATGAAATGAGTGGTTTCCACGGTTCAACAGGTACTGGTAATATATGGGTGAGTGAGCTCGGAGGAGTTGGGAAAGATGATTGCTCGGAAAGAATGGCGGGGGAAGAGGTTAGAGTGGGTGGGGGTTTCTTGCTAAAGGGGATGGGGGCAAGAGAAAGATATGAAAAATTGGGGATGGATAAGAAGGGAGGTGAGGAAGTGAGGGTTTAGAAAAGGTGGGCTTCTGAGGATTGAGGATTCTGAGATTCTGGTACTTGTTGTATTGGAGGGGCGAGGCATTTCCTTGACGATTTCGTATCATGGGATGGATTACCTTGATCTGGATTATTGATATCAGATTCGGTAACCACATCTTCGGTTAGATAGGGCTAGGACACTGTTGTAGGGACAGCGAAGTGGGAGATGGCTGTTATGGAATGATGGCAGGAAGAGAGCTCATTGAGGGAAATCTGGAAGCGAAAAGGTGTGGTCATGATCCTGGGAATTTTGGGTTCAATAAAAGGCAAAAGGTTCTCTCTTGAGTTAGTTATCCAACCGTTAAGACGGGGGTGGGGGGTATCATGACATCCATTACCAGCAACCTTCTCCTCCTCCTCCCCCACAAACCGATTCAGTCACCCAAGTGGGGCGCTTAACACCGCAAGCAAACCCGATCCCGACTCCGGACAGCACAGCTAGCTTTCAAAGGTCCAGTCATACCCGCCATCACAACGACGACTACAGCATCGTCCCTCTCCCAACGACAAGATCCTCTACCTCCCCTCGCACTGATAAAGAAGCAATCGAGAATTGTGCCCTCTGCGACTCAATTGCCTCACCCCCGTCCCCGCCCGAGTCCCCGAACGATCGACGAGAAAACCCTACGGCAGAGGAACCATACCGCCCTCAACCCCCACCACGAACGCACCGTACATCACAATCCAAACCAACACGATGCGTCTTCTCACTCAGACCCCCACCGCCGCAGCGCGCGCCATCTCTCAAGCTAGGGCGATGCCAATCCAGTCGCTCGCCACACGAACCTTTACGAGTACCACGATACAACGGTCCGCCGACCACGCGGATCACTACGATCCTCCTAGTGGATGGCTGTTTGGTGTGAAGCCGGGTGAGAAGGCGGAGAAGGAGGGTTGGGAAAACATCTGGATTTATGGCTTCTTTGGGAGTCTTGGTTTGGGGGTTATTGGGTATGCTTTTAAGCCTGATACTTCGTGAGTTGTGCCTCTTTCTTTTTTTCTTGCCGCGGAGTTTGCTTTCTGCGTACATGCGGAGGGTATTGGAATGGGTGATGAATGGGGAGAGGTGAAGTGAGATGGAACGGGATGTGTTAGGGGTAGATGTGGGATGGATCGGGGGTGTATTTGAATAGCGTTGAGAGAATATTGAATTTGCAAGAAACCAGAAGCTAATGTAGTCCCTCAACAGGATACAAGCTTGGGCCCTCGAAGAAGCACGAAGAAGATTAGAAGTCGAAGGTATCCTCGCCGAACCAGAGAGCAAATCGTAATATCCCCTCACCGTAGGGCATCGCAGGGGTCTTTCGCTTCGGCATCGAGTCGAGAACACACGAACATACAAAAGCATCTTAGATGGCTGTTGAGTCTGAAGCGTGGTGGTTGTACATAAGACGGAATCGGGTGTGATTTTTCCTTGGGTTTTTTTTTGGGCTTTTGCGATTTTTGCTGTGTGATGGAGGGGTAGGGAGAGATGTGGGGGAAGGGGAAAGAGGGGTGGACGGGGAGCTGATAGCTAGATGGCGATGGGAGTTTGTGAGATTTCAATACACTTTTCCTTTCTATGTGTTGCGTCGTGTTTTACCAGCTGCTCTTGTTGGATTTTGTAGGTGGGTGATGCCGGTTTTGGTAAAGATATTTATGCTGTGATATCTTTTTGTGTTCTTTTGTCGCCTTCTTTTCTGCTCAGCCGCTAATTCCAAAGTGGAATTCAACATAATGGCCGCCAAGCGAGTGTATTTTTCGTTGGATCGGTATTCAACGACGGAGGGTTCGCTTGAGTATTCATGTCGATGGTATCGATACATGGCCATCGCAGGGAGTTAGCTCTCATTGTCCTTGAGCCATCCTATCGATCTTCTTGAGAATACAAAGACACGGATTGGATGGAATCTCTAAAGAAAGAAGAACAAGCAGAAGTTTGAAGAGGGGAAAAGAAGGGATTTGAGAACCTGGGGTTTCAGCCATCGATATCTGGCTATAGTGGGGATTTGGAGAGTCTTGATATGCAATCGCCTACGAAATTACCGAGAATATATACCACCACAGTCGCCTCCTACATGATATAGAGGATTCGATATCTGAATAAAAACAACCGTAGCACAGCCAAATCCGAGATGCTTTTTTGATAGGTGTCTGGTTCTATCCACCATCCAATTTAATTAATGATTATTAAGGTTTAAAGGGGAGAGGTTATTGCTACTGGCTTCTAAAGATATCTCAATTCCAGGGATCGCTCGTTGAATTTCCCTCATATTATTGTATTGATCCTTAGAATCATCATTTCATATCTATTTTCTCTTCGTTACTCGAGTATAGCCACCGAATTAACTTAACCAACGTTTCAATACCTCAAATATAGCCGCCGCGAGAGATTGCGGAGATGACGGCGATATTCAAGGTGGTAACAAGGAACGTTAGTCCCTCGGTTAGCGATGTGTAGATTGTGAAATTGCCTTTGGTAGAATCTACGCATAGGGGTTGTGATTTACGATTTTTAATTCTGGATATCCGTAGCTTCTGTCACTTAAATGCTGTTAGGTGAGTGGGAGGTTCGTTTGTTGCTGTTGAGGAAGGATTTGCTGTCGATTGGGGTTCTTACGTTTGAAAGAAGGAGACCTGCTGTAATAGTCATGATTTCTCTGGTCTTCGCTAGAGCTTTACTTTGTATTCGCATGCTACGTGATTATTAGTTTTCCTCTTTGAAGAATTAAATGTGCGGTGGGAGGCTGTCTGTGGGAGGCTGGTATTAAGGTATTTGTTCCTCTATTCAACATCTTCTTCAGATAGTCTGGTAATGGATCTTTATATATCTTGATGGTTTCTGTTTTGGAGGAAGAAGTGTAGATAACGCAGGAATAGCGAAATGGTTGAAAATTGGGATTGCAATACGGAGGGTTTTTTGAGTGGTGCAATTCAATAGAAAACAGCATTGCCGTGCAACAAATATGCTTCCTCTGATGTAGGATAACGTCTTGCTCTTTCATGGGTTATGCCATCTCTCCAGAGATGTATTATTCTGTTCGGGATCACATCGTCCACAATCCTTTCACAATGATTACCCTCTTCCTCTGACTCCAAAAGCAAAATAACAAGACTGACACACGCAATAGCAAAGATATACAAGTATTCTATCTATATAGAGAAAATCTAACAGTGCTTGACTCTCTCCCCATGAGGAGGTGTATCAGGAGAAGACCCGGACGAACTGAGTCCAAATCATGAGTAGCTAGTCATTGCTGTACACGTTGCCGTTTTCATACGGGCTGGCCCCGTGTAGAACACACGTCTCGCCGCACGTAACTAGTGCGCTACACAAGTACGCTCCAAATTACTGACTGAAAGCCGCTTGTTAAATATTATTGATGAAAACGTGGAGGAAGTGCTTGTCCTATTTTGCCCTTGTGGATTTGCTAAGCGAGGGGGAGTGGTGCAGGTACTGTTCTTCACTTATATGCGGAGTTTCCACATATCCGCAAATATTTGGTTGGGTGGTAAGTTCTAGGCCGCAGAGTGAATTTGAGGATAGAGCGAATTCCATGCGCAGCACCTACAAAAGATGAGGTTGGCTGAGGGCTAGGGAAGAATCGGACTTGGCCCTTGAGTACACCTGATCCTGCTCTCACTTTCACCCCTAGAATCTTTGCTACTGCAAGACCAGCTGTACCTTGTATACTGTCTAGCCTTACTAATCATGCTACTTCTATTGCCATCTCCCTATGAAGATATTAACCATCCTTTCCCAGGAGTGAGCCGAATGAAACAATTCTTAACTATGAATCATTCTATGTTGGAGGTACGGACGGTAATGTTTGCTCCAATGTGTACGATAGTTTTCTCTAGATACTAGAGAGTGAAAAATTGTCATGAGGAAGTATCGTGTCGGTGTAACCGACCACCATCATAGAACTTGTATGTTGCTATTTGTGATGTATCCACTGGCTCTTTCCTGCTTAGAACGCCGTCATTCATATTTGGCTTTCAAGAGACGTACAAATATAGACGTTTTGTATAATTATGAAAGAGGAGAGTCATCGACAGATAATGTAGGTCTCACAAGCAAACTAGCCATCATGGTATTTAATTCGCTCAAGACTGTTGAGCTTATCTCCAATTCATTCACTTCCCACGAGCCGAACTAGCGTTATCTTGGAATATTTACAGCTGAACTGTAACTCTGTCTGAAGAGTTCTCTCCTTTAATCCGCAACAAATACTGAACTTGAAACCCCTTGGAACTCTTCGACGACACCATGGCGAACTCTTCCTCACAAAAGGACCTCTATAAAAGTCCACTCCGAGACAATCTGTTGACATTCATCCTCTCCCCCAAATTTTGTCAGCGCCACAATATCGTCAATGGCCCGGATTCACCAGGCTGGGACGAAGTCATTCAAGCTCCAAACTCTGCTACCTCGAATTACAATCACTTCTTTTATCTTATCGATATCTTTCATGACAATCCCGAAATTACAACTCGATATACCTCTAGAATACGCTTTACTAGTTACGCCAGGGAAAGGAAACCAAATGGTTTGGAGCCAGAGCATCCAAATGTAAATTTTGGAAATAACTGGGGACCCCGCGGCTCTTGGAGTGACTACACTCTCACAATAGATTTCACTTACGATGGAGAAGACGTTACAAGCTGGGGATGGCGAAGGAAAGCAGAATTTATCAGGGAGATTTTGCAGCTTTACTTTGAGGGAGAGCAAAATGTTGGCTCGTGGAAGAGAATTCGCTATAGTCCTGAAACTCGAGATGTAGCACCATACGGTTGTAATGTTAAAGAAAGGGTTGGGTGAAAAAACCTTGGTTAAGCATCAATGATAGTTGGAAACTTCTGGACAAAGGGGAGTGCCGGAAGAATTGATCCATTAATCGTGTTTGTGTTTGAATAATAGAAAGAAGACTTGTAATGGTGATTGGTTATTGATCTAGTGGCAGAACAATGATATATATCTAATTCCAAGATCATGATATGCCTGGTAAGATTTATTGTTCATTGAATAGTAGAAAAGCTGCTAAAGTGAGCTTACATGTTTAAGTCAAATTCATTCCTTTGCCTTGTACTTTTCATTCGGCTTCTACCATCGGGGGTCTTCGGAGTCGAGGATTCTGACAATCTGCCTTCTACATCTGTTTATTCTTCAGGCTCCAGTGGGGGAAAGAAGACTACAATGGCGATAGTTTTCCACCTTACCTAGTCAACCACGAGTTCTTGCACCTCCTGGTTCCCGTCAACATGAAATATCAAGGTTCAAATAAGCCATAACTACTGCAAACTTGGGTGAAAGTATAAGAGCCAGCTATGAAGTGAAATGCGTGATCGTTCCAACGGAACATATATGCTGCTTTCTTACTCCAAGCACATTCACTCAGTATGGCATAAGAGGGCACCTATTCCCCGGAGTTCAAACACCTCTTTGAAATGTGCTTCTTCATGAATGTGTATGAATGAATTAGTGAATATGCGGGCTTTCGCTTAGTGAATAGGAGTGCGGGGTAGGAGTTTCCGAACCGGGAAGGAACTGGATTCTCGTCTAGCATATATATTAGCTAGCCTTTAGATCTCTTCGCTCCTTACGATCAATCTCAACCGTATCCTGGAATAGTCCTTGTACACTCCTAGTGATACTCCGACAACAACGTCCCGTTCAAAACGCCTGCGAAAACTCACAAGCAGAAAGCCAGCATCATGGACAACGACTTCAATTTTAGATTTGAACGGAATGAGCTGCTCTATTACATCAAATGGGGTGACTTCCCCCTTCCTCCACAAGACCCGCAGCGCCGTTAGTTCCTCAACCCACCCCCAGCGGCAGGCCAACTACCCTGGACCATGAGCATTTCCATCCCACACCATTTGAAGAACTCCTGCGTCCAGATTTTTCTACAGACAACTACACATGCTTCCCCAGCTACACAACCAACTCAATATGGAGTTCAACTTCAACGTGAACATGAACCTTCATCCTACGCTTATTCACTTTGTTTGAGCTGCAAAACAAGCGGTCCCTACAACAAAAAGTACGATTTCGAGATTAATTTCAACGATGACGAAGCTATCAACTGGACATGGGACCGCCTTGTGTCGTTTGTGAGAAGAGTCTTCAGAGAGTCTTATATCATGCAGAACGATGATTGGGAAAGACTACATACAGCCTGTAGACAGAAACGGACAATATCAAGTCAAGGAACGAGTTGAGATGTGGTGAAAGAATCAAAACATATGCCGGGAGAAGGAAAGATTAAGGTATTCGAGGGACGATTGGAGGAGTACAGTATGACCGGACGAGGGACGATTTCTGAGTTAGGAAATATCAAGCACAAAAACAGACATCAGCAGATTTCAATATTGTGAATATGAGGAAATCGACCCAACTTAGACAGTTAACACATGCACATGTGATAATGTTATTTGAACAATCTAGAAGGATTGATCTTTCTGCTTTATAATTTACCCATGTTAATCTAAACATTTTATTTCCTCGCTTGATTTGAGGAGCGAGGGAGTTCTAGTTCTTACGGTATCTTTCGAAGCGTAGAAGATGAATTGATCAGGTCTTTTCCATCAAAACTTTCGTAAAGGGTTTCCTCGGGCAATTGGTTCACTGGTTATTGCTACCTTTTGTATGCAGTGGTAAGAGAGGCGGGCACTGCTCTGTACACGCTATCAAAAGTTATTATACCAAAAATCTGGCACAAGTAACTCAATTGTCCCATTTCACCTAGCACAATAAGAAATGAAAAGTAACAATTATTCTAAACTATTCGTAGAATTGTTTTAGTTGCGTGGGATCTTTAGGATAATACTCTTTTTATAACTCAGGTGTGTACAGAGTAATGCGCGCCTCTCTTACACGTTATCAAAAGCCGTTATACCAAAAGTCTAGCACAACTTGATTAACAGCGTTGGGCACTTGGAATACGATTCCAAGGATTCCAAGATTCCATTCCAAGGTGGAATATTCCAAAGGCTCTCTAATTTGGAATTCCAAAGGATATATATATATCACTATTCAACTAATAAGAGAGCTCTATTTGTTGTAAAGTAAGGACTGAAATTGTGATTTTCACCTAAGTTATATAGTTTAGCTAACCCCTATAATATAGATACGAATTCGGTTTCCACTTACTTCCAAACAGATAATCTTAGCTTAATTTCTACGACGATTACATTTTCTAGCAGAAGGAAATAGTAATACTATAATGTTAAAAGTAACATTGTTTGAGCGAATTTCACCTTCCCCGGTTCTACATGAGATATAATCTAGTCATTCCGAGGTCATGCCGGGTCGTTCCGCGCGTCTAACCTGTCGTTCCGGAGAAGTTCCGTGTCGTTCCGGGCTCGTTCAGGGACTTATCCGCGGAACTTCTCCGGAACGATGACCTCGGAGGCGGAATAACCCTTTCCGGTACACCGCCACAGGGTCTGCGCTACCAAAAGCACGATAAGTGTAAAGAACTGAAAAACAAGTGTATAATATTATATTTCCGATAGTAGAGTTAAATTCGACGATAACATCTTATAGAATTTAGTTATAATCGGCAGCTCCTATTCTATAAAATAGTAAATAAGAAAGATAGACGAATAAGAGAATATCGAATCTATTTCTATTAGCGTAACTTAATTCTAATAATATAATTAATCTATTTGTTTAGTATAATAAAAATAATTTGTAGAGAATACGAGAAGGATCAATTTTATTATTCTAAACTATTCGAAAAATAGAGATACTTTAAATTAACTTACGCTAATAGAAAGGAATATAATCTCTTCTATATTACTTATCTATAGGGATTTAGTACAATTAAAAATCGTTGTTCTATATCTACTCGATTATCAGAATCTTTTCTAAAGAGTAAAGAGAGTAGGTATAAATTTAATTACTTGAGCCTTTCTCGCTTATTCGCTTCTTTTTATTTCCCCTTTCTACCAAAAACAAAAATCTCGATTTCCTCCCCTTCTCCACCAAGAACTCCTATAGGAATCCTACACTTCCCTAGGACCTCAAATCTAGCTTCGGTCATAAGATCGAAGAACACCATCTCGCTCTCATGCCGAACTTTCATCGCGGCGCAAACTAATCCTTTACCCTCCTTCCCTCCCTCTTCAGAAGTCAGCTCTTTAAGAGTCTTTACAAGATGAGGTACCACATCCGGATTATAAGTACAATCAGCCACCATTACCAAGTCCCATTTCTTCTCGGCAGCAAAGGATGGCAGCGGCTGTGACCAATCCAGGACTTCATGTTTGAGAGTAGTCGTGAAATTTCTGGAAGGGGAATCTGGGATGGATAGATGGGATATGTTATGCGAGAGGATCTCTGAAGCTTCGGGGAGGTCGGTGAGGATTGAGTTGGAGATTTGGGGGAAGTGGTGGTGTAGTGTTAGACTGACTATGCCGCAACCGGCTCCTAGTTCTATAATGTTCAGTTCTGACTTTTCTTGCAAGAGTTTCTCTAGAACTGGAAGCTTGGAACTTGTCGTTGATGTGGACGAGAGGGGTGATATTGTGTGGAGGTATGAAGAGAGTGTTAATCCTGCGTCCCTAAATATCAATGTTAGAGTGAGGACATAATTGAGAGAGATGAAACATTACCAAATATGCCTAGCAATCGACTCTCCAGTCTCCTCCCAGATATGAAGTGCTTTCCCATCTCCAATCTGAAAAACTCTCTCAGCAAGAGGAGGTTGTACCTCTTTTACTTTCGCCAAAGACGTGGAAAGGTTAACGTCCATACTCCAAACTCCAACAATACTTCCCTCTTCACTTCTACCCTTCCTGTCAACAATCTCCGATAACCTTCTCACATCCAGCTCCTCTGTCACAGAACGAACTCTCATCCTAACTACCCCATCCACCCGTGGCGGAATCCTCAAAACAACTTCCAAACCCCTCATCCCTTCCCTCCCTTTCCAAGCATATTCAACCCCCTTACCAATCACCGTCTCTCCATCATGAGAAACAACTTCAGCAATAACGTTGATATCGTCCCACAAAAAGGATTCACCCAAATCAGTCGTGATAGTGATCTTCGCCGTCAAAGAGGAAGGTGCACTCCGGAGAGAATTATCAATAAGCCTAGGAGACTTGAGGAAGCGTATGTAATGCATCTCGACGGCTTCTTGTAGTACCGTATCAAGACCTCGTCCTAGATGTCGAAAGTGGCAGTCTAGTTCTGTATTGCGATCTCAATCAAATAATAGGCTGCCAAACACCTACACCCCCAATCATCCAATAAGGATCCAGAATCCCCCCTCAGCCTCGGCCAACCCCAACGTTCTCCAAACTGCCCCAAACAACCCTCTCCAATCAACGCACCTTTTTCTGCCACCCCACCAATAACCGATCCGTTCCCACACCTCTCGTCAAATCTTCAGCCTCCTCAGCTCGTCAAAGGACACTCTCGACGTAAGAAACTCCACACACAACAAAAATAAGCGCACCCGACCCTGATCCTCGGTAGCGCTGACGGAAAAAGATCTGGATCTGTCGGAAATTACGGAATCGTAGCGCGTAAGGTTTATCTAACCGCACAAGTTGTCGGCCGCCGCTGCTAAATTCTAAAATGGAAACCGAAGGATGCTGGGTGCGGGGTGGGGTGGGGCTGGAATTTTTGTCCCCCACTAACTCCGTAGTTAGGTATGATAGGGTTTGATAGTGGGATGAGGTAAGATTATTGGCATGCTGGATTGTACCGTGGATTGGGGTTTCTTGGTAGTGGATATAGGGTATCTGTTTTATGAGGGGGTCACAATATGGATTTCACAGATCCTTCAAGGGCTTATAAATGGTAAGTCGAGCTTTTTCTGGAGGGAATTGAGGGGGTTGAGTGAGAAATATTCTCAAATCCTTCTTGATGAGCTTATCTCATTTGACACGATGAGTGAGTGCCATTTTACGACGAGATCGCTCGCTCGCTACCCAAAATTTCATTTACTCACTATAAGATCTAATCGCATTCTAGGAGCCTAATGAAAAGTATAGATGAACATCGAGCATCTCCCCCACCACTCGCCGAAAAAAACCCAAACTCAAGTAACGACCAACAAACCCCTCAAATCCTCACCAACCCCCAAATCAATAAACCCAACCTTCATCTTCCCAAAATACCAATACCGATATTAAACCCCCCCCCAAAACCCCAACCCCTCACTCAATAAACCAAAAAGGAGAAGAAAGAGGCAGCAAACATCTCACCAACCCCCTCCCCTCCCTCAACACCAAAAATAGTCCCAGCTGCATATTTCCATGGCGCTGCACCGTACTGTACTCATCCAGACCCTACATACAGCACAACATACAGTAATTACCCGAACGACTACAGCCAATCACGCACCATTGCCGTACACCAACACCAACGCGTTGGTGACGAGCATGTTCATGTTTTTTCCTTGTGTGACCTGTAAAGAAAAGCGGGGTGGATGGATGGATGGATGGATGGATGGTGGTGTTGTGTTGTGCTTTGTGGTGTCGTGCAACGGATGATGGGCTTATTTTAATCTTCTTTCTTGTTGGCAATTAATTTCGAGGGGGTAAGTTACGCCAATGGGGAGGTGCTGCTTTTAGGACCAGTAATAGGGGGTTTGGACAGGGAGGAGAGGAGGAGGTACTGAATATATCGGTTTTAATATACGAGTCTGGTTTGGAATGTGTTTGAGTGGGTAAGCTTCGATTGAAGGATCGGATTATGGTGGTACTACACATATTGATAACCGTTGACGAATCCTACATTACGGCGGCACTTCCTCCCGAGATGAATGATGAGCATTATTGAACTCGGAGAGCCTCATCCGCTTCCAACTGCCTCGTAACTCCCTCCAATTCAGTCCAATGCAACCTAACCCCTCTGTACAAACTACAAACCCAAATCACGACCCAATGTCCCTAAACAAACCCCTAAGTTGCACTCTTGGGAACGCAATCTTATCGATTATTCCCCTTCCATTGTCATTCTCAATCTACAGTATATATCAATCGCCCTCCCTGACCCCCACAATCACCAAAACCGTGCCTCAAAAATCCCACACAGACACACACCAATAGTAAGCACCCCCCTCTTCCCAACCCAACCCGGTGAACCCAACCATCTCAGCAAAATTTCCGCCCACACCATACCACCCACCTACCAAATGTGATCATACATACATACATACATACATGCACGTTACCCACCCTTCCACCCTTCCACACCTTCCACCTAAATCCTTCCACCCTTCCACCCAACTAAACCTGACCTAACCAAATCCATACCCAACCACCCAACCACACCATTCCACAACGGATAAACCAATCATCGTTAGCGAGCTAGCTAGCGAATTGAGCCCAAAGAACGAAGTACAGTAAAAGATTTCCCTACTGCAGCAAAGCGGCACGGTGCAGGGCGGGATACCACGAGGGATTCACATGTGCGAGGAGTGGTATACCGGTATTTTGAGTCAGACTGTGTGTGAGTAAGTGGGAAGTAGGGATATGAAGGTTTAGGTGAGATCCGTTGTAGGATTTTCTATTTAGAGGAAGTTGTATAGTGGAATTGAATTGAATTGGGTGTGGTTTGAAGATTGATCTTGCACATGAAAAGGGGGATTACGCGAGGTGTATCATGACTGGAGTGACTAGTAGTGTACAGTACGAGTATTTATCTATTACTACAGGAGATTGTAATCACACAGTTTATCAAAACAAACAATCCAAATCATTCTACAGGTAGTTAGTATCTTATTTAAACCAGGCAGAGAAATCGCTCATAAGGCAAGTTCTTATAAAAGAAAGATAGGGTATATATTGAATCTTCCAAAGCACCATCAACGTGAACCAGCCAACCAGTAAAAAGCGCAGCAGAAAGAATGCAATAAACAACGCCCCCATCCATAGCAAGAACATAAGCAACAACGTCTACAATTACAAATTTCTCATCGCATTCCTTTCCATTCCAATCATCCCCTCATTCTCCTCTCCATCATTATCCCGCCATAGCGTTCCATTCCAGTCTCCACTAAAAAGAGTAAAGAGCACAAAACTTTTCTTGTCCTGATACCAGTCCTCTAATACGGGTCAAATTCTAAACCCCAATAGGGTTGCCCCTTAATTTCCCGTCTTCGCAACGCAAGCAACCAAACAAAAAAATAGTAGCAAAATAAGAAAGTATTCTTACACCCAAAGCCCATAATGAATTGCCGTATTCGCGCCAGCCAATGTCATTCTAGGAAAATCGCAGCGAAGGGGTATCGTAGAGTAGCCAGACCACATTAAAAAAAGGGAAAGGCGAAAAAAATAATAGTAACACTGACGCGCGCGAGGGACACAAAAAATTCCGGATCCATGTCCTTGGAAGTCCTTGTTCCCCAGCCCGTCATCTTCTCCTCCAGATTTGTTTTGTTGTAGTTTGTGGGGGCGCAAATGTGCATCAACCCCTAATCATTTAAGGGCATATTTCTGCCGTGTTTTTTTAATGTTGTTTCGGGATCTACTGTCCTGGCCTGCGCAAGATATCCTCGCAGTTGGCGTCGAATCGCAAGTTCCAGAGGCGGATGGATGCCATAAACTTTTCGGTATGCTCAAGTTGACGGTCGCGTCCAAAGATAGAATCGACGAACTCGGTACCTGCCTTCTTGCCCAACTGCGCTTGCTCCTTTCCACCTCGCTTGCCTGCCTTCAACATTGGTGTTTCGCAAGCCTTCAAAAGCTTCTTTAGCTTGTCTGTCAGTCTTTCGCCAGATTCGATGAAGTCCTCAACCATCTCTCTGTTCTCCTCCTTTCGAATGCGTGGCATACATTCTTCCGCGCGTTTGACTTTGCCTGCGAGTTGGATTAGGAGTAACCAGAGCTCACCGGCCATGTCGGCAATTGGTGTTGCGGGTCCGTGATGGTATACGGTCCAGTCGTAGACCCATTTTCCGAGACTGTTCGCATCGAAAACGCTACCTAGGAGCATGATGGGCTCTTCCGAGGGATCCCAGTTCTTGAGGGAGTATCCCGGAGGAATGCGGTGCTTACGTGCGTCAGCTTCGGTCGCCTTGGGAGTTGGTGTTGGCTTCTTTGGCGCAGCGGCGCGTGCGGGTTGTGGTCGGTGTTGAGGTGTAGATGATGACTGTCGGCGTCTTCTAGGTTGATATTCTTCAGGATCATCCCTTTCATACTGGCCCTGAGAGTAGTAGTAATCAGTGCCATGCCCACGATAATGAAAAGTTGGCTTTGTCGGCCGCTGAACTCGTCGGTATATAACACCATCCACGATGTATTCTACATATTCATAATCGTCCTCGTCGGAATCCCCATGAGAGGCTCGATGGGAGAAAGAACTGCGCCGTTGCTTTGGCTCATAACGTGGACCGGACCAAGAACTTTGTTTTCGACTCACATTGGCAGCAGTCGCGTAATCTCCTTTGGAGTTGTATCTGGGAGAAAACGCCCGTGGAGACTGTGTATACGCATACGCGTCTCCGGATGATGTGTGTCGTGAGTGGTTTCGTGTCGAGGGCCCTGATCGTGATGGATAGTATCCGTGGGCTCCTCCGGATGGTGATGCAGCCGGCGATGGAGTCGCGCTGAATCCGTAGTATCCAGCTCCCGCGTGGGCGGGAGGGGACGTGTATGATGAATAGTTCATGGTAGTCTGCTTTCTGAAATGTCCCGCAGACAACCTAGTAATAAGACAAGGAAAAGAGTCGAACACGCCCTAGATCGCAGCGTCGGAGAATGTGACGAGCCCGTCACCGTGGTATGTAGTCGGTACGAGAGAAGGAGGAAACCTGTGTCGTTGATCCGTACATGTCAAGAACTGGTCGCTAGGGATTCCTTCGAGAAGGAAGACGTTGTTATTGCTGGACGAAGTCGATCGAGTCGCCTTCGGAAGAGTCTAGAAGGAGCAGGGCGATTCTGGCTCCGGCTCGATGACGTATTTGTAATCGTTGTGGATAATCGTTTGGGTCAGAGTGTTTGTGTTCAGCAGATGTGACTGTCGAAGACTCGAAAGGTGTGAATGGTTGGGGATGATGGATATTTAAGAACGTGTGTGGTGTGTGGTGTGGGTGGAAATTTAGATTTCGGGTGCTGCTTTTCAGTGCGTTGGCTGGGACCAGGGTATGCCTGCAAGTGCAGGGGGGCGATGACTGCGATGACTATTGCACTCTGGTCAGCCACAGGGGTGCTTTAGAAATCCCAGAATAAGCCATGGACAAGTACGGCCATTGGAAGATGAGACAGTCACAGCGCGGCATCGAGCTGCATAGAAGTCGGTGCCTTCTGGAATGTGCGGTGCTGAGCCTGAGCACCGCACAGCCTGGATGGTTGGGCTGCGAGGCATGGAATTGGAAGCACTGAGCACGTCTATCTTGGGCGTGAATGAGTGCGTCCAAGGCTCGAGGGGCTATCCACTATCATTTCTCACGCTGCGGAAGAGTGGTAGATCGTAGCCCCCCAAGGCGGTGGACAGTCGAGACAGCGATCATCCACTGCTGATCCAGGGGGTGGAGTGAAAGGGGGTCTACCATATGGGGCCCAGGGATGGAAAGCAAACCCCGGGACACCCTAGAAATGCCCCTCGCACTTCAGTGGACACCGAGCCAAACAGAATGCCCCGGGAGAGTTCAGGAACGACTATGCCAGAACCGAACGACGCCGACCGACCGAGGAGGTATCGAGTAGGGTACGGCACGCAAAAGGGGCTAAGCAAAGCAAAACACCGCTAAAAGAGGGTACTGAACTTACTTCTACTGTTGCGACTCCAGAAAGCGACTCTTTTTGCCTCTTCTTTTTACTTTTGGGCGTGCGACGAGGCCCCTGATTCATGCTGGGGTGGTGGGTGCCGGTGTAACAAAGTGCATGGTCGAAGTGGAAGCGAAATTGGAGAGAGACACACAACCCACGGACGTTCAGAATCTCCCTCGTCGAACTCGTGGGCAATCCGACAAGAGACGTCCGACAAGACAATGGGACGAGACTTGCGGCGTCGGCGTGGGTCAAGTATTAATCTCAATACGGAGTACCCAGCAAACTTTCCCTACCGGCAATGAGGTCGAGGAGGCGACCCGGAAGGCAGTGACGTTGCCGCGAGGAATTGAACCCTGATTGAGTCAATGGGCAGGATAATAATGGGGCGCGGAAGGCGGATGCGATGGATGGCAGACGGCGGAGGCTGATAGCGCGAGATTGGCTGGTGATGCAACGTGGAAGGCGAAAGTCAGTAGAAGGTCGAAGTATGAGTGATCGTGAGCGAGCACTTGATATCTCCAACTGGGTGCACTGGAGTCACAATTGGAAATGCGTGTTCAGCGTGGCGAGGAGATGAGGGCTCGCGTCGTTGAATTCATGAACCGAATTGGACGAAGCCGTTGATAAAGTTGGGACCACCGAGTGGCCAACGATGGCTCAGGGTTGTTGACACGGGGCACTTTGCGCCTATTCGGAGGCTGAATGTGCGAATTGATGCGAACAAAACACTTCTAAGCGAATCGTATTCACCGGATGTGTTTAGGGATGAAGGGCCGACCGATGAGAGGCTGAGCTGCACCGGAAGAACCAGGTGGGATGCGAATGGGACTTGGGATGGGGATTCTTTGGTTCCTGCTTCCTCGGACTCCTGGTGATGGTGGTAATGGTAATGTTGTTTTGGTGTGAGGTTATGTACTCCAGTCCAGTGTTCCTGTCCTCCTCCTGCGGTCCTTGGGAGCGGATCCTTTGGTTGAAAAGCAATGCTGCCTCTGGGACACAAGACGCACTATATTCTCAGTGGAAATGCTGCTGATGCTGGTACCAACGGATACCGTACGGTCCATACGCATACGTCCCAGGATCCTAGTGTAGTGCGCTACGCGTGGGAGGGTTGCAGCGTCGTCGCACAGGTACGAGAAGGGTGTTGGTGTTGGGAGCACCAAATATATGAAAATATGAAGCAAGATGATAATGTGCCTCTGCTTGGCTTCCAGCCTGATGTGTACCTGAATAATGCTTCGGCCGCTCACATACGAGCGTCGGTGGTAGATCTCGTCTAGTGGGTGCTCTTACGGTAAGAACTAACATGAGCTGCAGAAGATTGCCGCACCCGTCGTGAAGAGGGGTTTTATTTGAGGATCTTTCCGCTGAGGGGGGAGAGGGGAGGAGGGGCTACATATGTACGTGCAGCCGCTTGCATTGATAGCGTCCATAGAGGGGCTGGCCCAGAGCGAGCTGTGGGTGTCACAAGCAGAAGAAAAGGAGGGGGGAAAGAGAGGGGGTTGACGACACTGAAGGAGGGGTCGCGTTTTGAAGATATCGACGATGGAGGGGCTGAAGAGTGGGAGGAGCAAAACCAGGCTCTCGTCCCATTGTCATGAAGCTTTCTGACCATCCACAATTGCGGGTTGATTAGGAGGGCTGGCTTTCTGCCGAATCTCACCTCATGATGACTTACTACGAAAGAATAAGATCTCTAGGTTGCTAAAGCTGACACTTGAGATGGCAAAGATCTTCACTACATTCAAACATTGGTCTGCACGAGCACACCCTCTTCATCAATGGCCTGACCGTGAGAGAAAATATGTGTTGGTAAGAAAAGTGACAAGGGAAATAGTCCTGATATTGGACTAACTGGTCTGCAGTCAACATCAACCAAATAGGAAGGCAGATATCAACCATGCCACCGTGCCCCGTGACTACTTTTTTGATAGACGATTCTTCCCGCCACTTTATCCGATTCCAGCGGCTGCTTGTCCTCTCACAGCCAAAATCAGAGTGAGTACTCTCACCATTCCGGGCTTGTCAGGTGATAGCCGAGGCCAAATCAAGCTTAGTGGATGTACTTTCATGGGTGGCTTTGAAAAGGTCTCACGCGAACCACCCTTCTCTGCCACATCCTTGTGTTTTGGCGAATTACAACCTGTTTTTCCTCACAACCACCATCAGTCATACCAAGTTTCGCCAAATGGTTCAGCCCATGACCTCTATCGACCTCCGAGTTTGGGAAGCACCAAACGGCTTCCGCCGTTTCCGTCACGATGGCATTTCCCTTCAACTCCTGGATTTCTTTCCTTTGGTCCTTGGATCATCACGACAAACTGAAAGCCATAAGGGGTTGGTTCATATGTCGTATGCCGTCTGCGTCCCAACTATTGCAGATCTAGAAGCGCGACAATAGCGCTGCAAATCAATGCGCCAACGCAAATATTACGCCCTAAAATGGGGCCCGGATCACAGCAATACAGGCTATCTATGCACACTCGGGTAGCCTTGATTTAGGGCATATCAGGGCTAATCGTCTTCCCGCAGGTGGACGGAACACCTGCAGAACTGATGATGCAAGTTGGTGTGGTCTGTTCCCCCTGCTTGCCTGGAAACCAATCCAAAGGCAGAGAGCCACCATAACTTGGTTGATATCAGATATCCCCAACAGCGCAAGCGAGTGGCTCCAGCCTCGTTCTTTTCATGAGGCTCCAGAGGACACACAGAGGCTCATCGTCCTTTTGGCAGGCCAGCCACCACTCAAGCCCCCACAAGGGTCGTCGATAACGTTATCCAGGCTGTCCACCCGCTGGTCCGTGACTCGCTTGTGTCATTTGCTAGAATAGCTCGATGGGGCAACTGGAGTTTGTTCTGCCGTCTCTACTCCATGGAACATCACACTCCTCCCTGGACCTCAATTTGCAGAGTTTTCATCTTCCCAGACCTTTTCGATAGATAACCCTTCGTATTCCAATATTACCTGCTAGGGCTTTTGCCCTCCCTCACTTGGCCCAGCGGTCAGTACACCGACTTTTTTCATCGCTGCTTTCTTCTCGCAGCAAAGCATCGCTGGGTCGACACTGGGTACTTATGCCTTGAGATGTTGCCCTGTTTGCATCAAAATGCATCAAAATAGCTCGGGAGAACCAAAGACCTGCATATCCTCCGATCTCTTATTCGCGGAAAGTGGAAAATGTATCCCGGTCGCGCCCACGTTGCACAGGATTGTGCCACATTTTATCCCCCCTGCGTGCAGCTACGCCTCCTGGACGGCGCCATATTGGACGACCAGACATCCACCATCCTGCAGCCAGATAACACGGACAGCAGCACCCGCATACATGGCAGCAAAATCTTGCCTTTCGTGCTCCTCCTGCACACGTGTACTCGAAGCAGAGGAAGAAAGAACTGTTGTCGCCAGCGCAATGACGTCGCATTGGCTCCATCTTCGCGCAATTTCGCTGCAGAGTTATGGAGTTTTCTGCAAAAAATTCAAAAATGTAAAAATGCCTATCTGAATCAAAAAAAAAAATGGCAGAAAAAACTGGAAATGGCAGGAACCGTTGGGCTGGGTGGGTCAGTGTGCTTCGAACAGGCAGCGGGCATTGCAGTGCAGGATGCCGGGGTATCCAGAAATGCCCAAGGTATTTCCAAATGCCCATGTCATGTCTGTGTCTTGTCTTGGTCTGGCTTCTCCGAAAAGATTCAAAAAGAAGTCCCAGCACAATCTTGGGTCAAGCCAAGGATTCCAGCAATTGCACCGAGCTGTGAAGTTGCGTGAAATGAGAACAGAGTTTCCCGAAGTTGCCAGGAAAGATTCAAGATTCACAAAAGAGCATGCCGCCTCCGAATAGCTTATGGGCTGCCGAAGGAGGAAACACTCGCCGATACGGATATATGATTGCTGATTTCCGGTGGCCATCGACGCGTCCAGCCCTTGTTGTACGAGGTCGTCAGATATTGCGGCGCGCTTAAGTGTCACATACATGGCCAATGAGAAGCCCAGCGCAAAGGTGAGAACAATTTACTTCAGCCTCCTAATGAGACGCGATTTTCTACCCCTAGCTTCATCGCACAATAAGACTTGTTCTCAGTTCGAGGATCAAACTGCTTAGCATGGCCGATATTTGTTGTTTCGCCCGGCGGGTGTTTTGTTTCAACACAAATCATATCGATATCGGGGCATGAGGAATCATCAGGATAAAGTATCACGTGGAATGATTTAATAAGGTTCGTCAATTGCAGATGCCGTTGCCCGAACGAGTACCAAGACATGAGTTCGCCTCCTTCACAAGGATTCAAGGATTACCATGATCTTCTTCATCACGAATAGCCTCGGGTTACACGGAGTTTCTTTGCACGTCTATCTCCGCTTCAACTGTCAAGATTCTTCTTATTTGCCTCATGTGGCCCTCATCAGTCTTTTATTTGCCATCAACAGGCTTCCATATAATCTCGTTGGCGTTCGTTTGTCAGCGGGAGTTGTTCCGTCTGTTTCTATGTTATTGCCACTCCATGAAACGGGATTCCAAGAAACACCGAGTTTCGGTCCTCAAGGAGAAAATCGAGTTCTACAAGTGTACCACCAACCTCTCCGGAAAGCATGAGTATGCTTCAAGACGAATCTTGATATCTGATGAGCCAAGTTGGAGTCATCAATTCAGCCGTCGTCCATGTCCAACATTCCTTATTGAAATCCGTTTGTGCGATCGTTCTAGCGATATCTACCTGCCCCCTCCATTTCTGCCTTCAGCCTTCCACTCTCTGACTCATACGAGTAAAGTTTTTGGACTATGAGTCGCTGGAACTTTTCTGTAGACACAGACTTTTGACTGAACAAATACTGTATGTAGAGCTTGCCACCAGAGAGGGTGGACGGAACCTGGAATCAAAGGGTGTATTTGTAGTAGAAATAAGCAGTTTGCAGTCGTTCTTCGGGACAAGTTGGACCAATGGTTATCAATACAAGAAGTTATCCACATATCTTTCTACCAGAGCCTCATCAAGGTTTTGATACGGTAAGGGGTTGGTTGTGTCTGTGCAGTGACGATAGGCTACCGGTTACCTACGGTATCTTCTGTTTCTGAAGAAGTTTGACATCAGATGAGACTTGTATTCACACATACGGGTGCTCGGCACCCGAACCGACCGAACTTCCAGAAAACCAAAATCTTTTCCTTACGAAGTACGAAGGACAGCGATCTAGAACCTGCATCTCGAAAATTCTATCCTGGCAGTGCCTCGCTTCTCTAACTATTTTCAGTCCTGTACTGTACTCTATACGCGTATTCGTAAAGACGAATCTTCCACCACGCTCGACGTTCCGTTTCGTTTCAAGTCCCCTCCCACCCACTCTATCCCCAACGAATCTGATGATTCATATCAAACAAGCATAACCCTCCCTCTTCGCCGTTCCAGCCCCTTCCTTGTCCATCTTGTATTTTTGGCTGCCAACACCCTTACCTTGGCGGGAGCCTCAATTGTGCATGCATGTCCATCATGTCCACCTTCCCGTATTTGTCCGGGGCAAGGAGCGGGAAGGAAGAAGAGCTTCGGGATGTGATGGGAAGCCTCTCGCCGAAATAGTAAACGAAACCGAGGATCTTCCGTTTGCGTTTATGCGGAGGGGATGCCGATGAGTTGGGGGATGTGGGATGCGTGCGGGTGATTTGCAGGTGAAACGTGGGAGGGGGGATTCTGCTTTTATTTTGTTCTTTTTTGGGTGGTGTTTATTTATGATGTGTTGAAGGTACGGGGCTACGGTAGCTTGGTTGTTGGACTTATTGGAGTTGGGGATTGTGGGGTTGGGTTTTCACTGCATGTGTTGTAGATACCTCCATCTTTTCCTTTTACCGAGATAACTCAAAGGCATTGGATATCCTCATTCTTCCGTGCCACTATAGAGCCCTCAAAGACCTCCAAGTTTATTAAACTAAAACCAGATTCAAGAAAAGTAAGTTGAGGCAAAAAACAAAGTGGCGAATTGTATTGCGTATTCCTTGGTATCCAGTGATTCCTTGATCTCTTCGCCTCCGCCTCCACTATCCTGGGTATGGGCATGGAAAATGAATTGAGTCACCTTGAGGCTAATACAGCATACCTGATCGTGCTGCGGTTTTTTGCTTGTGGTGTTATGCGGAGTTCAATGTAAAGTGGCGGATTATCATTGTGGGAATGCGGGGGGATGAGTCATTTTCTGTCATTGTGAGTTTGTTTTAAGGTTTGGATTTAGATTTGGATTTAGATTTAGATTTGAAAGGTCGGTTCTTGGGTGGTGTTTTTAGTCTGTATTATCATTTTGTCGAATCTGGGGATTGGGGGAGATAGTGTGTTAGTGGGTGATTTCTTGACGAGTGGTCGTGTCTCAGTGATAGTAACTTGTTAGTATAAATTATAGGGTAGGGAGAGGTAAAGTTAATTTGGAGCAGTACGCATTTGTTAAGATTTGTTGAATTTTGTATAACTTAATGGAATTTAAGTTTGTTATTTCTCATTACTTGATCACAGATCTCACTGTAGAAGCTTAACTTCTATATAATCAATGCCAGATATTAGGTGGTAGTTCAGCAAAGTTCCACTAAATGTAGTCCAGTCAGCGTTGTCTTTAGCGATGGACGAGTCTCTTAGAAACCGCGAAGTACTTGTGTAACGCTAGACGAGAAACGAAGAATAATGAACCCGTTATGAACTATTTAAGGGTTTATATATCAACCTACATATTCTTAACCAAAGACGAGAGCAACCACACATTGCTACATCAAATTCCCTACTATGAATGACAACGAAATGGAATGTCCATCCGACGAGGACTGCTGTTGTTACCCCTCCGAATCCGAACCGGACTGGGTAGAAGGAAAACCCGATATAACCGACTTTTACACAAGGCCCCTAGAGATAGAGCCTCATTTCATAGTGATAAAACAAGCTGTATGTCTCCTCTTCGTTCTGGTTGCGTGCTCCAATGCCGATAATCACAACTACGACTACGCATGGGATCTACCCGCACGAAAGTTCAAGGCGCACTACTAATACCTGGTCTACCTGATAGTCTTGTCAATAGCATTCTTGTGCTTTTGTTCCGGCTATTATACGAGTGTGTCGACTCCATGCAGAGCCGAACTTAATACAGAAGACTACAGGAAAGAGTTGCTCCGTTATATACGCACGACTTTTGGATGGTACCATTGAACAAAGAATTGGCTTTGTGATGCCTCCTTGGAAGATTCGTTATTCGATGAATAATTTCGTTTGGCTATAGTGATAGCAAATCCTCGAATACGACCGCCACCATTCGGAATGCATAGCAAAGAATACTGCTCGTGGTACATGGGTGCAGCAAGCTTATATTTAATATTCTTCATACAATGCATCTACGACGCCACTTGTCCACCATCGCAATTGGGTTGGAAAGACTGCATTGGATTGGCGCTAATTCTTTCCGAGTGCTATCTGCTTTTATCATTCTTCTCTGTTGCTGGGTGGTATTGGAGACAAGCCACTTTTGTGCAGCTTATTCGGCGAGAGTGTCAGAAGAGCAACTTCCCAGGAAATGATGACCTGGAAAAGGGGAGGGGTAGTAGATTGAATGCAAGAGAACAGATCGAATGGTGGATGTGGGATATCTTGAAGGCCGAACCTGGCTCAGAAGAGGAGCAGTTAAGAGAGGTTCGGATGTGCCAAATCTTGAACAGTGTTATTGTACAAATTTAGCAACGCTGGTGGAGGGTTATTTCTGGAATTCTGATCAAATTTCTCAATGTTATTCACCAATTGCGGTTATTCGCCCTATTTTTCAGGAATTTTCAGGAGCAAATATACGGCAGCTTTCCAACCCCTCACTCACTCTTGTTAGGTAGAAAAGAGATGTTTGTATTGCTAGCGTTTAGCAACTGGAATTCTAGTATTGTCTTCCTAGTCTAAAGACTAATATTTGCGGAACTCTACATACTACATTCTCAGTATCTTTATCAGCAGTTGCCTTAGGAACCTTCTAGTAAGAATCCACACTATCTACTAACCACCTATTCCTTATCCTTGAGGCTCTATCTATACCTCCAAAAAGAATCCCTACCGTCCTTCCCAAAACAATGGAAGTTTCTCTAAAAGCAGTATAAAACCCCTTTAGTCAGTACTATAGAGAAAGTACACAGGAACTCTAAACAAGATGGGAGGCATTCCTCAAGACAGTCCTATACAGTACCCCCCAAAAGCCTCATGCTTTCTCCACCACCTACCACCTACCACCTCCCTCCTCCTCCTTTCCCCCCTAACCTCCTTCCCTCTCAAAGAACAACAAAATGAACGAACGCAACCCAAAATCTCGACAACACCCTCAAATTCGACAACAAACCCCCCTTTTCAAACTAACCCCACAAAAAAGCCAATATCCTTTACGTAGACCTAATCTTCAAAGTACTATACATTTACACCTCACAGTCCGCTCTCCATCAAAACCCCGAACTCTTCACGATAAAGTATCATACTAAGAAACTGACTAGTAGTCCTCTATTGTATGTTAAGATATTAGGATGGGGTTCTATATTCTGAGGGGGATGGTATTATATATAATGGGATATACAGTCCTAGGTAATTTATAGAAAGTATATACTACTTGTATACTAAAACTCATAGGAAGTAATGTGAATTATTTTTTGCTACCTCTATCATGAAAAGTGCACATGCTTGAAGAATCAGGAATCCAGATATTACGTAGTATTAAATGCAAAAAGTTATTGAGTACGGAAAACATACCTAAACACACCCAAAGAAGCAATTGTATCAGAATTCCTCGTACATTCAACTAGATTGTTCACATCACTTGGATAAATAAAGATATTCGGATTTTGATTCTCCTAACTTGTTCAGAAAATTATTTTAGTTATACGGCTTTGAGATAACTGGCTTTGAGATAACTCGCAAGAATATTTACAATTTCACATGTAGATAGATGTGTTTTCAAGTAACTACCTCTCCGAGTCTCTTACACCAAACAATACAATATATACAAGAACCCCCACCCACGCAACCAATCAAAAANAAAAAAAAAAAAAATATATAAACAATCAATCCATTCCCCATTCTTCAAACCCCCACCAATCCCGCTCCATTCTCAAACCCATTACAATATACCACCAATCCCTCGCTTAACACTACCTCAAATCCTTACAACTCTTAGGAAACTGCACACTCCTCTTATCCATCTCCCTCAACTTCCCCTCATCAATCTCATGCACATACGTAACATTCCTCAAACCAGGCGGCATAAGCGCCTCCTGATAAACATGGATATTCCCATAATTAGGTGATGAGTACGCGGTGTCGACGTCGATGTAAACTAATTTCACCTCATTATCAGCTCTGTGCCTTTCCTATATGTACAGTATGGAGGTGAGAGGAAGGTGAGAGACGGGGGATATACCAGTACTACAATTAACCACCACCCCGCGGTCAAGCAACACCGCCATCGCCGTCTCATCCCAAAACGGAAACGTGCCACCAGCGTTATAATACCTATTCATGAGATAACTATAAGGATTCTCCACCTCATACACCTCATCGAGAAACGCTTGGGTGGACATAACCTGGTTCGCGACATTGCCCGCGATGACGATATTCGGGAACAGGGCTGTTAACGCAATCTTCGCGGCTTCGGGGTCGATCATGAGGTTGATGTCGGAATTGATATCTGCTTGGAGGATATCGCCTGAGGTCTGATTTTGCTTGATGTAAGTTTGATGTTGCAGGTAATTATAAAATATTGAGATTTCACTCGAGTATCAACTCTCCCCGACAGAAAAACGGAGAGAAATGAAATGGAAATGGACGAGCTTGATAGAAAGAGAGAGAGAGAGAGAGGAAAAAACACACCTGCAACAAATTAACATCCACGTACCCCCCCATAACAACCAACTCCCTCGCCAACCCCGCAAACCCATCATCCATCCTCACCGCAAGGGCAACATTCGTCAACGCGCCCGCCGCATAAATACTCACTTGTCCAGGATACCTCCTCACCATCCGCACCATCATTGCCGCCGCACTCGTCCCCTCCACGGCCGTCACATTCGGAAAGCCCTGTACAAACGCGCCTTTAGAGATACGATTCGGATCCGATCCAGAAGTTGGATCAGCACCTAATTCTTCAGCCGTAGCGTTGTACTTTTTGAATGCGCCTTCCCATGGGAGAGAACCGTGGATAGATTCCCATGCCTGAAAAAGGGTTGGTGTGTTGATGAGCGGGTGTGTGGCACCGTAGTAGACTGGTATACAAGAGGAGAGGTTCCCTACTTCAAGGGTGGAGAGGGCGTGGTAGGCGGTTTGTTTCTGCCAGGTATTTGAGGTTGCTGTTTATGTTAGCGAGGTGGTTATACTTTTTTCTTGTGTTGTGGGGGAAGGGATGGGAGGGAGAGGTACAAGATGCGAGACCGAGGATTTCGATTCCGGCGTCGAGGGCCATGAGGAAGGGGATGGATCCTGCGGGGGACCAGTCGTTGTCTAGGATTGCGTAGCGCTTTTCTGTGGTGCTGTTTTGGCGTTTTGAATATGCGGATGCTGTCACTATAGGTACCCCCAGGACCAAAGCGGAGACTTGGGAGAACCTCATTTTATTCTGGGAATAAGACAGATACAGATACAACTTCTGAAGTAGCAATGAAGAATAGAAAGATAGAAGAGGAGAGAGAAAAGAAAATTAAGAGATATGGACTATATATACCTCCACCACCACAGACGAAACAGAAAAACCTCCGCTGCATACAACCCCAACACACACTTCCCACCCACCTACCCCTCCATCCATCCAACCATCCATCCATCCATCATCCATCACCCATCACCCACCGCTACCAAAAAACAAGAAAACCCTCACCTAAAACCGATTCAAACACCCGTTATCTCCCCCCCTCCCCCAATGACAAACCACCCGGAATTCCCAATGCCTAGGTCCTGGTGAGTGGAAGAGATGTGGATGTGGATAGAAGGGCGCACCACACAAACATAACAAGGTCCATTGTTCATTGGTGGGAGGTGGGTGGTACTGTATCGAGAACAAAGCCATTTCGATTCTTTCATTTCAAGGGAACTCGATTCGACCAGTGGGGTGTGAGGGTCCTACTCCATACTCGGGGAGTGCCGCTTCACTTGGAGGGAAGTATGTGAGAAAGAAATGGAGGGTAGGAGGGCTTTATCTATACAAGAATCTTGAAGGGTCTGTCTGTCATAACAACCTGATTTGACCAAGATATGTAGAAGTAAAGGCTTCAAAAGTGGGATTTCAGAACAAAAAACTGGTCTGTCCTTCCACTACCGAAGGTCAACCTCTTACAGTACAGTATAAGTAAAAGATAAAGAAACAGGAATTCCCACCCACTGAGGCTGGGGATAGGGGTGGATCTGTATTTGCGGAGGATATAAAAAGGCACATCCCTCGTATCGGAGTATGGTGTATACTCCTAATGAAGAAGTGTAAACGACCATTCCATCCCCCTTTCTGTCAGAACGAGGAAAAAGACGACGATGAAGATCTGCAAGTGTAACACAGAAAAAGAAAGAGGGAACAGAAAACCCCCAAAGATTTTATTTCCAGAAGGGGGGGTATAAAGAGTAGGGATGATAATTAAATCTCATCAAACCACTCCCATCCAATTCATTCCATCCCAATCCAAGAATACCTACTAAATCATTTCCTTTCCTTTCATATCCATTCCTTACCACTTCTTTCCCCAATCTACCATCATTTCATCCCACACGACCAAACCTCCTCACATATCCCCCATCCAATCCATAAACACCCATCTACATCCTCACCTACACATCCTTTCCCAGCTCCCCTCACAATGATCACTGACCCTCCTTCAACCAAGGTGCCGTATCTTTACTCGTAAAACTAAATGGACTCTTCGTCATCTCCGGACTCCGGGGACTCATTTTCACAGCAAAAAGATCATCTTCCGTGGCATTATCTTCCTTGACTGGGACGGTACCTGTAGTGATGGCGTCTAGAGAGTTTATTCGACTTCCAGAGAGTGAGTCAGCTTGTCTGGCAAGAAGATGATCTGGTGGACTCTGTGCGACGATTCGAGGTGGTCGAGGAGCAGAGGCACTATGGAAAAGGGCGAAGGAAGAGACTGCTACGTCACCCATTTCGGGGGAGAGGGGATGTGATTCTTGGTTTTCAAATCTGGAAGGGGTTTCTGTTTACGAAGAATTAGCGACTTCTTCAAGATTAAAGGGAAAACCAGGGGTAAAACATGACATACCAATCGTCGAAACATTACTCAATTGACTCGCGCTCGTACCCAACTTTAAACCCTTGAGCTTCTCCGCCAATCGACCACCACCAGGAGACCTGGGACTCGCAGGACTCGTAGGATTTCCCTCGACCACCACTCGATTCCCAACTCCGAAATTCTCCTCCAGCCACTGCTTTTCCTGGATCGCCATCTCGAGTCCCACCCCTTCACCATTCTTCATCTCAGCCTCAATCTCCTTTTGCAAGACCGAAAGTCGCTGCTTGGCATAAATGGTATGCAGCACACCCTTCTTCCCGGCCGTCGTGGCACTCACTCCCAATTCCGCGGGAAAGATGGCCGGCAAAGGATTCGTCTGCATCTCCTTCCCCCCCCTTTGAGACAACCTGACTATCCGCGGTACCATGGCATTGGGAGCAAGTAGGAAATACAAGCGATGTAGTTTTCCCTCCGCGCCCGCTTTGGCTGGTAATAGGGTACTTTTTCCATCCCAGGAGATTTCCCAATCGCCGGCACAAATATTCACGTCGCTTTCGTCCTCGACCTCCCATTCCACCATTAGGATCTTGGTCCCTTCATTGCCTCTTCCGGCCTCAAATTCGAAGCGCGCAAGCGCACCTGAGGAGGAGAGTGCAGGCGCGAGGTCGATTTCGGAGGTGGTGTTGGAGGGGAGGACATCGGGTTCGAAGAGCGGCCGTGGGGGAGATGACAGTGCCATGCTGAGGTCAATTATATGGTTAACCTTTGGGCGGGTTGGAGTGGGCGTTAGAATAGCCTTCGTTCCATGCGAGGTTGCGGGTTGTGCAAGAAGGATTGGGGGCCTGACACTAAAGTAACAACCCTAAGCTGCGCTGCGCTTGGGTGGAGTGAATTGCCGCCTTGCGGAGCTGAGATATGAGATATGACGGGATTTGTAGGTGGAAGGTGGAAGGTGGAAGGGCAGGTAACGTGTACTGTACTGCTTGCTCGTGGTCCGATAGTGATGGGTTGGGTGAAGCTGAAAGTCGAGGTCGAGCGTTTTCCAACAGCGTTACAACGAGGAGAGGTAGGGGGGGGG
>CAJVRM010000056.1:69626-83522 GCA_911693285.1 Hymenoscyphus albidus | reverse complement strand
GGGGGGGGGGGGGAGGGGAGAGGACGTAGGATAGGCAGCTAGTGATGCAGTCCACAGGAGTGGCAGCGGGGCCAGGAGCAGTAAACAGGTCAAGGTTTGCGGGTAGAAATATATTGAAAGACCATCGGGAGCTGCGGCGTTAATTTCACGAGATGAGGAGGGTGTAGAATGTATAGAATGTAGGGTATAGAGTAGGGTATAGAGTAGGGTATAGAGTAGGGTATAGAGTAGGGTATAGAGTAGGGTATAGAGTAGGGTAGGGTATAGGACCGGTAAGTAAATGTCGGTTCAGAGATGAGTGGTTCGTAGGGAGATCAGTTGAGGAAGAGAGGAAATGAGGGGGTTATCCTTAGGTCTCCTTCGCTATCCT
Organism: Hymenoscyphus albidus; assembly: GCA_911693285.1. Classification (NCBI taxonomy): domain Eukaryota; kingdom Fungi; phylum Ascomycota; class Leotiomycetes; order Helotiales; family Helotiaceae; genus Hymenoscyphus; species Hymenoscyphus albidus. Next base: position 83,152 of record CAJVRM010000056.1, on the reverse strand, counting down.
TAAGCTTAGGGCTGGGCATCGATGCCGCACCGCATCATCACGAAAGACTTGCCCTCATCTGCTGTCCCCTCCCCTCCCCTCCCCAGTGACGGTCAGTGGAGTGGACGGTGCGAGACGGTGGTAGTGGCCGTGGCCGTGGCCGTGGCAGTGGCACTTTCGGTGCGGGTGCAGATCAAAGGTCGACAAACGTTTTGGGCCTCATACGATCCAATAGAAATGCAATGAAGATCTGCGCTGGATCGAGGGTGCTGCTATTAATAGTAAAGAACGCTTCTGGAATGCAGCCTGTCAGTGTGCCATTCACGTGGAAACATCCGCCCAGGAGCCAGTCGAAGCCGCCCAACTCTAAATCGCTGCGTGATCGGAGGTTCATTTGGTGAATTACTCGAGCATCCATCTTCTCTTTGTTTATTCCCGAAGACACCGAGACACCATTAGAAGATATAGACATCACGAAAAATAGCAACACCACTCGATATTCCACGGAACAATGGACAATAAGCTTAACAGCTCCAAAAGTTAAAAATAGATTGCCTTCAGACGAGTCATACTCATAAACCACTCAAGCGGGGTAGCTCATCGTTCAGTTCCCCCAAGCGAATTTTCATGGAGGGGTAAAGTGGTCCCTTTGCAACACACCCAACACAATCGATAAGTACCCTACAGTAACAACCTAAACCCAATGCCCCTCCCGGAAACCAATAAATCCGAAAGGGATTCACAAGAAGAACACTGGTAGGAGACTGAAAAGAAATTCAAATCCCGTCGACAATCAAGTTCAAGAGATTCTGCGGTGAGAAACGCCTCCCGTCGCCACCGTCAACCTGGGGTTACCCAAATCTAAGACAGCATACCAAGTACAGCACAATACTAACTCGGTGCTTACCAAATCATGGAAGTCTTCTGCTCTTCATCTTGAAAACTACAGTAGCCAAGGTAAGCATCTAGACCTAATGAAAGCCAAAAACAACTAGGAAGCGCACTATTACTAGTACGTTGTCGCTCCCCCTCCGTGATGATTCCATTCAAAAACGCGAGCCTAAATATAGAAACCCCGAAGTCCGAGGAACAATGAAGAAGAATCCCGCCGATCCGAACAACGGTCGCGAGAGGCTCGAGTATCGAGGATGGTGCCTTGTCAGCAGATCTCCCGTCGCTACTGTGGTAGCTTCAAGACATAGTTATCGGGGATAAAACGGTGATAAGAAGAGTACCGTATTAATTAGATTATAAGATACCATTATTTAAATAAAAAATCCGTCCTAAGGCCTATTTGAACCATGCCAATCCATTCCCACGATTTAAGTACAGGACGTGGAATGGGTCCTGGAATCATTCCACGAAGTGGCAATAGGGGGAAAATGCGGGGTATCTGGGAATAGCTTCAGTTTTTGCAAAATTTATATACGGTTTTTTTGTAGCTTAACTTTGACCACCCTCTTGGCCATCCAGTACTGTAATTGTGAGTGTTTTAGCCAATGTGGTAGTGTTGAATAAAGCAGCTGAAAAATGATATAAAATCATGGATTTGAAGTTCTAGCCTTCTGATTAGTTAGAGTTATAAGATATTAGTCTTTCGGACCATATGGAACCATATCTACTAACGTAGTAGTATCTTATTCGTAAATGATATCTTATGATCCAATTAATACGGTACCTATATTAGTACGTTTTTACCTGTTAGTAATAGACAAAAGAAGTCAATAGGTAAGTAATGGAAAATAGGTAATAGAAAGTCCTCGTAAAATCATACTTTCCATTCTAATTCCCAACCCATCCCAAACAATAAAACCCATCAACAAAAAACCAACAAACCACACAAAAAAGAAAAAGTAATTATCCTCAGCCACTTCCACACTTCCTCACATTCCCACTCACAAACAATATACAAACAACCTCCTCCATACATCTCTCCTCTTAACTCCCCTTGCCTACCACACCTCCCCTACTAAAACTAACCAGTCAAAGATAAATCATACATATATACATACTCCTAAAATTACTCATCAGTATAAATCCAGACTCCCATCTCCTGCCTATCTTATGATTAGAATTATATCACAACAATTCCCGTCTCTAACCAACCCTCTAACTAACCTTCCGCACACTCTTGTGAGTTACCTATACACCTCTAATTCCTTTCTATACAGATCAAATCCCACATGTATCAGCCTTCAAGGCAACTACCTACCTACCTATGGTTATAGTAGTAGAGAACCCCATCCGTGTGGCGGTATGTACTATTGGTATACATTGAACACTAGCCTCCCTCCTCCCTCCCCTAACTTCCAACCCACAAACTCACCCTCCACTTTCTCCTTCTTCAAGTATTAAAACCTTGAAAACATACATACAGTGCAAGAAACCATCCTACCTGCCCTCACGCCTCCATTCCCCTCCTTATCCAACCCACTCAACCCACCCATCAATCCCAAATTCCCCAAATTCCCTAAATACACAACCTCACCCCTCACAACCCATCCCACCCCTCACCTCATAGAAAACCAGAACCCACCAATCCAATACATCGATCCAATACCTCAATCCATACATCAAGAAGGGAAATCCAGATTCCAGATGAAAGACATAAAACACACCATACATACATACACACATTCCATACAAAAAAAAGCAAAGAGAGAGAGAGTACCTAAGACTCTTCTCACCAAGTGAGGTACTCGTATCTTATGTTATGTTATCTGGTATGGTATGATATGATATGATTAGGCCTTCACGGAAACACTCTGAAAATTCTTTTTATGTGATGATGTACGAGGATTTATGGGAAAGAAAAACAAAGGAAGTGTGGTGTAGGTATAGATAGATGTAAATGTAAGTGAAAATGAATATACATAACTTATACGTATCGAGTCCATTCCAAATCAATTAAAATACAAAACCATAATTACCATACATAAAAAAACCAAAACCGACAGCAACAATTCCTCCAAAGTAGTATTCACAGGGCAAGAAGACGTTTCACAGCCAAGGTACAAAATCCAATTAACAGCAATAAACAATATACAAGACCCAGAGAACCGCGAAGCAACAATACCAGCACATCCAGCTGCCTACCATATTCGGATATTCCATTCCAGACATCTAAGCATTAAAGTGAGTAAAAAATCTATAGACAACAAAAAATACAAAACCCCCAAACTGCTACCACGAAAAAAGTCATACAGGTATCATCACATCATCATTATCATTAACTCCCCTCCACCCTCCATTCCTCACACCATCATCATCCTTCATACCAACGCACTAGTTCACCTCCTCCCCCTCCCTCCCCTCCTCCTCCTTCACAAAATCCCGAAACCCCTCTCCTCTCAGACTACTCACCCCCCTTCTCACAGCCCCACTCCGAATACTCCTCGAATCCCTCTCATAAACCAAATTCACCACCATCAAACTCGCAACAAACAACCACACATCACCACCTCGGAAGCCCCTCCACCAACCTCTCTTCCGTCCCACCTTCCAGAGACAATCGAGACTCGCCCGAGCGCTGTAGAGAAACTCACTTCTCGCGCGTCCGCGAACCATGAAGCCCCATAAACCACCGAGCACACCACCGAAGAAGAATCTTTGGGTGGACAATACGTGTCTAGGGAGGTATTGCTGGAAGAAACAGATCGCGCCCCAGGATGTACCGATGGAGCCTGCGACGAAAGAGGAATAGAGAAGAATTCGCGAGGCTAGTTTGTTGAGAGTGGTAATGGGGGAGTTGTAGAAGGCTTTGTATTGTGGGAGGGAGAGAAGGACGAAGATAGCTGTGAAGAATCGCGTGAGTTGGGGGAATACGCGGATCCAGTAGGTTAGGTAGGTGCGGAGACAAGAGGGATCAGATGGGTGGAGGGTTGCACAGGTTAGGGAGGCTATCAGGGGGTGCGCTGGAGAGGTAATAGGTGAGATGGCGCCAAGTGCTTTTGGGAGGGTTGTAGTGCTGTTTGGGAAGAGGATGGGCGAGATGAAGGGTCTGGATTTTGTTAGTTAGTAACAAGATGTAGGAAGATAGTGACATACGGGTAGTTGAGTTTTGCAGTCTCAGCAATCTTGTCAACAATCTCGTAGGTATCTGGCCAGGGAAGTGCTGCAGGATAATCATTCGGCCGAGCCTGGATATATTGAGGAGAGTATTTCAAGATAAAATCTCCATATGCCTTTTAAAGTTAGTAAAGTCCAAAGCTTCCAAAAAGATTCAATCACCTTTGGAAAACAATCCCGATCAAAAACAAAAGCATGAAGCAACTGTCCACAAGTCAAGGGATAAAGCAACCAACTACCCCACCACCAAGGCCTCTCCCACTTACTCCCCTCCTTCCCCCAAATCCACCCCTCATCCTCGGCATGATTATAAGTAAACTCGGCCGCCCGACTAAGAGCATATATAGAAATCGAAACTCTCAATTGATCACTTGGATAAACCCCCAACATGAACCCCGCCAAACTCGCCCCAATAGCCGGAGCCAAACTCGAAGTGAGAGTCCTACTCGTCCTCTTATTCCTCTGACGAAAAGGCCTAGCTTCAGGCGTAAGAAGACGAGCCCTTAACCTTGTGAAGAACCGGAAAAGAATCCGGTGAAGAAGTAAAATCGTAGAAAGACTCAGGGAAAGTCGAAAATTGGGAGATTTCCATAATGGGACTCTCTTCCCCCTATATCCAAAAGTAAGTACTCAACTTCAAGCTGACAACCCCACCCCCAAAACAGAAACAAAACATGGTAAACAAACCTCACAACCTGAGCCCCCAACAACCTTTCCTTAACCGCACTCCAAGCCTTCAATCCCGCTCCCGTCGCAAAGAAAACCCTCAAACTCGCCCTAATCGCCGCCGCGTTATAATCCTCAACCCCCCTCCCGCCAGGCCCATCCAACAACTTCTCAACCTTCGCAGGACTAGGCGTATTCCTCTGCAGAACATTGGAACGCGAGATGATAAATCGGTGGAGAGTTTCGTACTCCTTGGAGGAGATGGTATATCGGAGGGCATTCCGTAGTATAGGATCAGCCGTAGACTTCGCAGAGATCCTATGTTCGCGGTTTTTGGGAGGTCCTACTTCTTCGTCTGGATTTGAAGCCATTGCTGCTGCGTTTCGAGTGAAGCTCTGGTAGCATGGATGGGGTATTGGTTTTGTTGTCGCCCTTTTTGTTTTTGCTATTCCTAATTTCCCAGCGTGAGCTTCAACAATGCGGCCAGGATTAACAGGGTGGCAGGCATGTGAACCTCGGTAACAATCTTGGCTGGGGTAATAATTCAGATCACGTGTAGAGCTATGCCGCTGAGGACCCGAGGTTGAGAAGGGGAAGCATCCCGAACTGCAGGTGGGGGCAGCTATGGTAAGGATAAAGTCATCCAAATTCTCGGAAAGGCCTAGAGCTTGATATTAGATATTTGTTTGATTATGACTACTATTAACATATAATACTTCTACAAGCAAGTTATCTGTCTGGCAACTAATATACACTCAAGAACCATCCGACACGGATCGACGCCAGCAACCCCATCAAGTAATTCCCAAAGTTCATCCCTTAAACTCCCTCCAATGCGTCGCGTTAGTCTGTATCCGTGTTACTCGTTTCGTTGCCCGGAATCCGATCTCTTAGCCATGCAAGCGTAGCTTCCGTTCCTTTCTCCAAAACCGTGTATTTTGGAACCCTAAACCGATTACCACTAACGTCCAGTCGCTCCAAACCACCTGGCCCACCAAGTAATCCAATTCGAGCATTGAGACTGTTAATCTCATTGCTGCTACAGTCCAGTATTCTCAGTCCCTTGATATTCTCCGGAGCCAGCTCTCTGATTGTGTTGTTTGAAGCAAATACACTCACCAGATTTGGAAAATGTTGTCTCAAAACTGGAAATGTTGTAAGTCGATTAAAACTGAAGTCGAGTTTCTCCAACTGTGGTGCAATCAAATGCTGCATGAGTGGCTGTAGCGAGTTCAACGTGTTCGAACTGATGTTCAGCTCTTTTAGCATTGGCAAGTCGAGATCGTCCTTCATGAAGCTGTCGTTATTTAATTCGTTATGCGCGATATTCAGAGATGTTAAGGTAGCCGCGAAGAAGGCGATTGAACTAGGAATCTCTTTGAACAGATTATGGTGCAACTCCAAGGTCTTGATGCTGTGATTCGTGGCGATATGGGCCACTGCAACGGGATTCAAGGAATGAGACTGAGTATTCGATCGATCAAGGACATTTCCAAACTTGATAGGCCAATTCATCGAAGGTGACCGTGGGGATAGCGGTGGTGGTGGGACCGAACCAAAAGAAGAGTCCCCGCCGGCCTGCAATGTGTTGCTGCTCTCACGCTCTGGTGTTGGTGTCATTCTTGCTTTTAATGTTCGCTTCAGCTCATCAGTTGCCATACTGACAAACTTTTTCTCCCTCAATGGATTTCCACTGATTCTGAAAGCGTCCAGGCTATCCATTGCTCCAATGTTGTCGTTCAGAACTTTGATATTGTTGCCAGTGAAATCTGCGTATTTTAATTTTGGCAGAGTGGTAAAGCCGTCAGGAATAGATGAGATACTGTTATCTTCCGCTGCAAGAGTCAACAGACTGACCCAAGATGTCAGTTCAGGAAGATCCGACAGCCGATTAGACGAGCAGTTCAGCTGATGAAGGCTAGGAAGGGCAATGTCTCCTTCGCTAATCCTTGTAAGCGAATTGCAAGCGACATTCAGAACTTGAAGTTTCGAGAGCTCTTCTATCTCAATATCAATTAGAACACCAGAAAGTTTGTTCTTCGATGCCAGTATTTCAGTGAGAGGTAGGTTTCGCAATGCTCCGAAAGATAGAGAGGTCAATTTATTCTCTTTGACATTGAATACTCGTAGACGGACAAGCTCCGCGAGACCATCGGGAAGGGACACGAGCGCATTGCGTTGCAAATCTAGAGATTCGAGACTGGTAAGTCCGGATATTCTCTCATCTAACGGTCCGGTCAATTCGTTCCCACCAAGCTTGAGATCACGCAAGGAGGGAAGCTGAGAAATGACCTCAAAGCAATTGTTTCCGAGTTTGTTGTTTGACTGCAAGATGTTAGTATATGACGTGGTCTTGCTATAAACAAAACCTACAAGATTCAAGGAGGTAAGCATCTCAAGCCGTCTTAACCCAATTGGTAATTCTATCAGCACATTGCCATGCAGATCTAGAGTCTCCAAGCCGCCAAATTGATTCCCCTTGGCATCCTCGTCATCCGCCATGTCTCGGGGATCAACATCGGGAAAGACATCATCGCCCAGTCTCTCAAATTCATTATCAGCGGCGACAAATTTCGTGAGGTCAACAGCTTCAGCCCATGAGCCTCCAGCGGCTTCAAGACTATACATGTTCATTACTTCTTCAGGGATCTCTTTGAAACCCATTGCGGCAATGTTCAAACGCCCGTCTGAACGTGCAGCATCAACACGCTTTCGTAAGAGACCCTTCACTCCCTTTTCGCTCATATGTTGGCTGAACGGATCATCCGAGAGACCGAAATCAAAAGTAGCGCTTGGAATCACAGGTATTTCCTCGTCCTCTCTCGAAGTCAAGACGGGTGTCAACTTTATGGCGGACGCCCGTTTTGCAGCTTTTGCCTTGGCTATTTGATCTCGAAGTGCATTGGAAGAGCTTTTGGCGGTATCATTGTTGTCAACCGAGGTAGTGGTTGCCGAAGTTAATGTTGAGATTCTGGATGTTGTCGAAGCTCCTTCAGATGACGTGTTCGAGAACGTAGATTGCTTCTTGGAATTAAACCCAATTCTATCTATATTGCTAGATTTGTCCAAGGTAGTCATAGATGGCTTACGAAAAAGTCCGTTTACAGATGCGCGAGGTTTTAATGGACGTGCTGAAACACTCCTACCTTTGATCGCTCCATCATTGGGACTTTTTGCGGGGGTTGGGATTCGTGCAGGTGGTGATACACTGAATATAGGCGATGGCAGCTTGGAGGAAGACGTAGTCGGCGTTTGTGGATGGAGCTGTATATTGGATGGCTTTTTGACCAACCTACCGGTCAATGGACGTGCAGAGGCAAAACCAGACACTGGGTGCTTGGTTGTATTTGTATTGGCTCGGAAATCCGTCATCAACGAGTGAGGTTGACCAGCGCTGGAACCGGGTCTTGAAAAGGAGCGTGTTGGTGGGTGCATTGCACCATCTGGTTGATGGCTGGAACCGGGTCTTGAGGATATTCCACTCGACAGTGATCGCATTGGATTTTCTGTGCCGTAAAAGCTGGAACCCCTCCTTCTTACTGCAGGAGAAGAAGGGATACTCTGCAAAGTCTCCATTGTTCTCTCGGCTAACGATGGGCGAGGGGCTTTTCGAGAGCGAACCGTTGAATCGACGTCTGGTTCTTCTGATTCCTCGAGCAACGCGCTTTCATGCGCCGAATCTTCTCTATTCTTCACCGGCGTAGTCTGTTGCTCGCCGAAAAAAGTCTGCGAAGGCTTTCTATATAGCGTATCATGGCTCGTTCTGCGTGAGAGTCGTTGGGTAGGCGTGTGGAGAACGCTACCAATAGAGACATTGCGGTCTTGAGGGAGGACCGTCAAGGTATCACGAGCTCGGGATGGAGTAGAAGGTATGCGTGGTCGGGTCGATGTGGCAGACAAGTGCTCGCGGGAAGGAGTGCTTCGTAATTTGGGATTGGCGATGGCTTGCTTTGGTGGTTGTTGAAGATTATCTCGAGATGCGGCAGCTCGCAGAGCTGGGCGCATTACAGGTAGCTTGGATGGAGCGGGAAGCCTTGAAGGTCGAGGAAGACCAGACAGGCGCGAAGTATTTGGTGGTTGATCCATGATTGATTGATTGAATATTGGTGATTGTGTGTAGAAATCAAAGTTCAAGGCGCACACTGAATGTGAAGCTGGTGGAAGTGGTGATAGAGGTTGCTATCTGCAAGTTGGGTACGGTTGTCCCGAGGGTCGTCTGCCGTGAAGCGATGTAGAGAGGGTTTTTGGACAAGTGGACGAGTAGGTATGAAAAGGTACTGAGTAGGGGAAAGCTGCAGGATAAACTGCATCCAATTTCATTTCGGCCGGAGAGTTGATCGGCATCAAGTAATCAAGGCGCCATCAACGCTTCTCCTTTTTTCCCAATCGGTGGTACTGTAGCAGGGGCGTCAAGGGCAAACTCATGTCTTTGGCGCGACGAGCAGATTGGAGTGAAATTTACGGAGACAGAGAGGAAGCACGTACCAGTAGAGTAGGTCCAGTAGAGCATATCCCCATACTGATAGGCGACAGGTCATAAATTGGCCAATAAGGGATGAGGCTGGTGGTCGGGGTGAAGAGAGAGTGGAGGAAAGTCCACGCGAGGACTAGGTTGAGAACCCGGAAGTCTCGCAGCCTCACCAACCATGTCATCAGTTCACTTACATGCGTTGGAAAGGTCTGAAAATTAATAACTTCTATCTCTCACTGTGCGTGAAAGTTGCGTGAATTTGTGTGTGCCAATTTCAACACATACTTAACTACCTATTTGGGCATCGCGAGCCTGTCCTCACAGATCATCGCACTACAGGAGAAGGTAGCTGGCCGAGCTGGCGTGCATCTTCAACAACGGGTCATGGCCGGACAATCTTCCGGGCTGGGCTTAGCGATAGCGGTACTCGTAGACTTAGGTTAAACGTTAACCCTCAACCAGTACGGTGATAAATACCTACTCCTGCTGCCGTAGAACCCTTTTCATATCACTCCTACTTTGCTAGAAAAAGTAAATAGATTGACCCAAATAAACATGCCTAGACCATTCGAAGCCTTGAAGAATAGGTAAGTAAGCTATAGCTACTGCTACTCGGGTAGGTAGATACGAGTAGCGCGCCTACCGCCAACTTTACTCGTCACCTACAGAAGAACTTCAACCAAAGTAACTATTTTGGTGTTGTGAATATCAAAACGGTTGCCCCTCAATTCATTGGTGTATTTCCCATGCAGAAAACTATCAACTTTTGGAACTCAGTTCATCTTCATTCAGTGCAATGTTCCCAAAGCGTCCTGCACTTGGGCGTACCGTTGCCCAGCAACCTGACCCGCCTCCTGATTTTCCGGCCTTTTGCTAGGGCTGCCGACTCCCCCGCCACCTGGATATCAATACCAACGTCGTGAATCTCATCGCGCCGCGAGCTCTCTGCGGCTGCTATTGTGACCTGAGTATGTATATCATTGTCCCAAGTCCTCCTTCTATTGTTTCTGAATCACAAGCAATCCACTGCTAACCACAATTGTCGCAACACTGCAGCTCTTCCCAGCCGAGCCCAGCTGATAGAAAGCTAGAACACACCTCGGTTTCTCTCCTCCCGCTACTTGCTGCCTCAACACCAGGGCCTGCTCTGCATCCTGATTGCAAAGGCATTTGCTGTCGCATTGGCTACCTAGCATACATCGCATGAACAAGACACCAGCCGACTCCAGTCAGTCATCCCGCTTGCTGACTCCTACCACCATGAGCTCTCAAAGCTCCGTCGTTGAGGAAACATCAACTCCTGTCCGCACCTCCACCCCCTCAACACCACATAACCAGAATCTCGATCTCCCCCCTATGGCGAAGAACGATCGAGCCTCCTCCCCCAACACCTCACTACTTACTGTCCCTGGCACCTCCTCTCTCACTCCTCCACCCTCTTCACAAGTTCCCAGCATGCGTACAGCTACACACACAACATCTCGTCTCTCCACACCTGATCCTTCCTCACTCACCTCTCCACCACCTACAGCCACGAATGGCATGAAGCGAGACATGGCTACTATCGGGTCAGTCGCAAACATTACTCAAGACAAAGTAACAAATGCATCGGCCGAGGAGTTGCGTGAGATGCTACAATCCGTTCTTTCAGAGAACAAGAAGCTTGATATTGCAGCTCGTGAAGCTCGCATGTCTGCAGCTCACTATAAGCTCCAACACAACTTGCTCACCATTGAAAGCGAGGAGGCCGTAAAGCACTTGGAAGTCGAACATGACATGACCCTCCGAGAGGTTGAACTGCTACAGCTCCGTGTCCAAGATGCTAGAGATCCTCCCGAACTCGAGCGTTACAGAAACAAATCCAAGATGCTAGAGGAAGAAGTCCGTAGACTCAATGACAACTTGCGAAAGGCCAAAAGAATCATTATATCCAAAGAAGATGATATTATTGACTTGGAAATTGAGTGCAAACAGCTTCGGGAGAGAATCCGCGTCAATCGAGCACATATCAATGAGATGCGTAGCCCAGGAGGAATCTTTCATAACCCAAGCTTACACAACTCTCCTGCAACCCCTCAGCAATATCGTGCTACTCCAAGACACACTCCAATGACCAATCAGTCCATTCGACGAGCTCGGGATCAAAGTCAAGAACCTTTTGCTGCTTTACTTCTTGCGGATCGTGTATTAAGTCAAGAAAACAATAGTGCACCTTCCACCCCTATCGTCGCTCGACGACCAGAGCAACAACGCACCCCTAATCGACACAACAGAAATGTACAGTCGCTCTCCTCGTTGCCAACTACCCCAGGGTCCGCTCGACAAGCTGCCAACTCAAAATTATTACCATCTGCACAGTTCTCGTCCCAAGCAGAGGCAAGAGTTGCTTCTACACTTGCTGCTGGAGCTGTTCAAAAACCAAGAGAGAGACGACGTAAATCTCGTGACAGCACTATCTCGGCTTCCGATTCTGAGGAGATTGCCCGCGCAACTGCTGAATACCGTGAAGAAAGTCAAGAGGTTACTGAAAGTCAAGCTAGTCAAAGTGCAACTGAGATGCTTCGTCGAGATCCCCGCGAATCCTTCGAAGTAGCAGCCTCTCGTGCCACAACACCTGTTGTTCAAGCCAAGATCTACGGAACTATCACCAAGTCAAGCGTTGACAAGAGAAAGCGACTTCCTGATGGATCTGAATCAAGCCACGCGGTCAAGAAGCATCGTGCAGCTACCGGTGTTGGTCTAGGAATTGGTTTTGAGTCCAGTCGATAATAAATCAACTGGCTTTTTGGCTGCCATATGGCGCTTTTTTCTTCCTTCGATAATGTTTTTCATGTACTCGGGAAAACACTTCATCACGACGATACGAAATCTTCAGCCTCTTCACATACCCTGGTCTCGTTTCTTTTTCGGATCGTTTCTTACAAGCGATTCCACTTCGTAATGTACGATATTCTCAACGAAGTTCCCCTCACATGATAAAGGAAATTTGTACAGAACGGAAAATTGGGTGGTATGAGGGACTGGTTTCTTGAATGGAATGAACAGACTCCGGTCCTTTAATTCTATCCTTTTGGAAACCAGTTGGCCTTATGCCTGAACCTGATGGGTATTCTGACATCTTGCGCCACTCTTAAAGTGGGCGACAGAGATACATCATACTAGTTGATAACCAAAGAATGAACGAACTTTTCTTGAGAAGCTTTTAACCTATCTTTCGTGATGCCTTCTGAATGTGACTACATGTTCAGTGAATTGATTCGGTTGACATCGTGACGAGCGTCAGGAGTAATATGGTGAAGCCGAGCCTCTCCTAATAAAATTCACTTGTAAGTTGTATCCGAGTACATGCCATAGCTGAACGACGTCCGGTTTTGCAATTCAATAGGAGCTGGGAAAGACCGAGGAATGAGGTAAGTGTTACCCAATGAAAGGGAGAAAAGAGGGAAGGGGTATAGGATGTGGAAGCGTTGTAACCTTACGTTTACGTACTGTTCATCTCATTTTGTGGCGTAGTTCTTGCATGCGGTGAGATGGGAGGTTAAGGGGGTTAGGGTTTGATTCTGCAAGGTATATAGGTAGCTGGTCTAGCAACTACTATCTCGAAGTTTTGATAAAGTAACATTTTACTCTTTTTTGAAAAGACGAGAGACGAGAAGCTTTGGGGCACCCCACCATCCAGTATCAAACCCGCGGTTTCTCCGAAAGCTACGTACAGTACCGGTAGGCGGGGCAAAACTGAGGTTAACGAACCGAGACTACATACGAGGACGGTACCGACGAGTCGGTCAGCTCAGCAACAAGTTAGTTACCTGGATACAGTACTCAAACTAGTCCTTTTGATCGCAAAATCAGTCTTGATACAGGACTCGGGATTGAGAAGGGTCGTTCGTGGGGGATTTTACATTTCAAACTCAAGGTTTAACCTTGGAATCGGACAGACTGTCAGAGTCAGAGTCAAATATACTTCCGAACGACAGGTAAAATGGCGGGATACCCACCAGGTGGCCTCCAACCCTCGAACGACAGTACCACCAAGCCACCATTGGAAATTACCGATCCGCTGGATTACTTGATGGAGGTCTCCAGGAGTCCGTTTCAAGCTACTGTGTCGGGTTCCGCGCAGAGGACGATGGCCTTTAGTAAGGAGGTGATGGAGGGGATGAGGGACCGGATTGGGAATGTGTTTAAGGAGAAGGAAAGAGGTGGGGAGATGGTGGTTGATGGGGATGAGAGTGGGGATGAGGAGGCGGATGAAGGGGATAGGGAGGAGAGGACGGAGATGTTGAGGGAGGTTTTGGGGCTTGTGGGGGGGCTTTGGGGAGCTGGGTTTGAGGGGATGGCG
>CAJVRM010000056.1:36133-69564 GCA_911693285.1 Hymenoscyphus albidus | reverse complement strand
GGGTGGTGGAGGGGATTGCTGATGGGGGGAGGGATCGTGAGTTTTTCTTTTCTTTTTCTTTTCTCCTTTTTTTCGTTTCTTGGGAGGGGGGAAGTTGATGGTGGGGGTGGGTTTTTGGGTATGGGTTATGGGTGTTTTTTTGTTTTCATTTTGTAGAAGGGTTTGTGAGGAAGGGTTTGTGAAAATGGGTTGGGTCTTGGATCTTGGTTATTGATGCTTTCTTGTTTTTGGTCTGTTGGAGAGGCGGTGAGGGGTCTGTAAAAGGAAACGTTGTTACATCTTGGGAAAAGAACGCTGACTGCTGCTAGCAAAATGGCGAGTACCACTTGGTGATTCTGGGATGCTAGACTTCTTTCTTCGGTTGTTGGGCCAGAATGGTTTAGATCATGCTCTCAAAGTCCATGTTCTGAGATTGATCGGGAATTCGTGTGCGGATACTGGTATGTCCAATATTAAAACGACTCTCATTAATGGAGCTGACTGAACTAGATGAAAACCGAGCACGTGTGTTTTCTTCGAAGTCTCTTAGTTCGGTTATATCTCAGTTACAAGATACCTCTCTCATTCCTTTTGCAATCCCGGTTTTATTCAACATATGTGTAGATTATGGTAAGTTAGTCCATGACGGTAATATTGGTTTTTTGTTCAAGCTAATTTGAATCAGAACCTGCACAACAACATGCTTCAGATTCAATGCTTAGTCTAGAGTTGATTAAGCTCATATCAAGTCCAGCTTTTAATGAATGCAGAGCGTTTCTCGGATATGCTTGCAGGATACTAGACCTGTTAGTTACGAGATGTAAGTATCACTCAGCAAAAGAAAGTATGATATTAACTTATTGCAGCTACTGAAGTTGATATGGCACCCGAAAATATTGTCATTGTACTTCTGGATCTTGCCACAGATAGGGAAATACCGTGTGATATGGAAGATTTCTTATCTTTGGTCAATACTTCAATGGCATACCTCAAGCATGAGAGATTCCAAAAGGCCTTGGTCACACTTGGTGGTCTAGATATTGCTCTTACAGTGCTAATCGACTCATACACCCGCTTCGACTCTCATCCTTCGATTGGATCAGGTGTTCCAGACGAAGATGACGCAAAGCTCCTATCACAAATGCGAACAGCACTCAACCAAGTACTCTCCGATGTCTCGGCACTACCAGAATTCAAAGAAGCATGTCCCGTAGTCTCTCCATTTACCGCATCATTACGAAGATGGCTTTCAAGTCCTCAACTTCAACTCCAAGTTTGCGCCTGTATCATGCTTGGAAACTTAGCCCGCTCTGACGCCGCATGCGAAGAATTCGTCCACACATCTCAAGTCCATAAACCTTTGATAGCAATTCTCACCGATGCAAACGACTCCCAACTTCTACACGCCGCCATCGGCTTTCTCAAAAACCTCGCTCTGCCAGCAAAGAATAAAGAATTGATCGGAGATGCAGGTTGTATAGCAATTCTTCCACGTCTCTGGCTCATGGATACCCTTCAACAAATCCAATTCTCCTCCATTTCCCTCGCCCGCCAATTAATCAACGGAACCTTTGAAAATGTCCGCAAAGTATGTAAACGACTATCAGACGATGAGGCCTCCCCAGCAAATATGCGCACCAACCTTTCCTTTTTGATTTCTCTCTTCGAGCGAACAGATATTGAGCCCGTCAAGATGGAGATATCCCGTCTAGTGACGGCGATTTGTCGTGTGTACTCAAATTACACCGGCCGTACACCCGAGAATATGGAGGAGATTCGCAAGAAATTCTTCGTCATGCATCCCGATATTGGAAGGTCGTTGAGTTTCATGGTATCTCAGACGAAATGGCCGGTGGTTAGGAGTGAGGGCTGGTTCGTATTCGCGCTGATGGCCCGATATCCGGATGGCGCAAAATGTATCAGCGACCTCATGAACGACGTCGCAGTTTTCCAGCCCCTCGTCGAACTCCTCACAGGAAAAGACCTCATCGACCCTACCAAATCGACCAAGTCCTCATCTTCCTCTCCCCAGCCTTCTTCCTCCACCTCCCCTGCATCCCTCCTCGAGGGTCTCACACCCGAAGAACCGACGCAACCACACGCCCAAGCCGCCGAGATGAACCGATTGGATCGCGAGAATGCCCTCGTCCTCGTGAATGAGATGCTGAAGAATCGCGGCGAGGAAATGGCTGTCATGCGTCGGGCGGCTTTTGAGGATTTACTGAAAGGGGGAGGCGAGCTGGTGAGGAGTTATCGGGAGTCAAAACCGCAGTGGGATGATGGGGAGTTGGTACCGCCGGAGAGGAGGGTGAGCGCTGGACTTAATGTGCAGGAGGTTGTGGCGGAGAGTTTCAAGGAAGTTCTTGGGTAGATTTGTTTGGGAGGGTGGGGTATGAGGGGGGTGGTTTTGTAGATGTCGTGAGTGGAGGGGAGTTGTGGTGTATTTATGGGTAGACAACGTACATTAAAAATAGCCAGATTCGTAACTCTCTTGGACGTATGTAAGGCAGTTGGGCGAAACTTTGTACACACCTACCTCGGGGTTAGAAAAAAGAGATTATTCTACAAGTCTCGTATAATGAAAATGGTTCTCTGAGTGAGTTAGGATAATTAAGTAACTTGTCCTAGGACATCTCGTAGAATAGGTTCTTCCTATTAAGGTGTATACAGAGTTTGGCCCAACTCCCTTGGACCTACTTCATTCCTCTCTTCTCTGACCCTGATTTAGCTTTTTATATAATCCTTCGATTACTAGCGCGTTATCCTAGATGTCTCATATACTTCATGGAAGTATATGAACTTTTCTGAAGTAATACTTTTCTGAAGTAATACTTTTCTGTGTCCCTTTGTTTGCATAAGGATCTCGGCTAATGCGACCCCGAAACTGAAGGGGGGGGGAAACTGAGAGGGATGATGGTAATGGTTTTTGGTAGAATTGATAGGGGGTCAGAGGTTCTCAAGTACCCTACAGCATCCCTATTCGCATACCTAGGCTATTCCCATTTTTTCCAATCAGAACAAAACACCACTACCACTAAGCACAACACTCCTTCTTCATCTATAGATCTGTATAACTACTCCTTATTTTGTCGGCTCTACGACTATTATCAAAATCATAACCTCCTTCGTATATTCATGTAGTAATTTAGTAATTTGATACTTAACTTGGAAGTTTTTAATGGGCAAGTTAGAGTAGTAATATTGATTAAACCTATCCCTTCCAGACGATATAGTTACTACAATTACCTGTGATTGAAAGTGGACCAAATGGGCCCATATTTACTATATGTTTCTCGCAAAGCAAAGTCGTTTGACCAACCAGGCCGCATTTCTAAGTATTTGAACAAGAATTTGACCTAGTTATTCTATCTACTGATATCTACTTTCCACCACAGGTCATTGTTGTAACTATTGTCTGGAAGGGATCAGATGTAATTTGTAGCTTAAGTTAGAACCTACCTTTATATCGCGATATATCTTCTACTAGAAGGATACTTTGTATTCCAATCAATACACTACAAATCATCTATTTTCCTTCATGGCTATTTATGGGGGGCTGAAAATAGTGAGCCAAGTGACTAATTATCGGGATTAAAAAGGAAAAAAATTGGCATTTCTCGATGAGTGTTGCATGAGATACTGAGAGGATGCGAACTGAGGCATGATTCACAAAAATCTGATTCCATGTTCAACTCAAGTAATCTTATGGCACCTGTGATTGGTTCAGAACGCCTGCTGTCATTCGACTCACCCGCCCCCGCGCTTTGTACTCAGCCTCGAAAGCAAAACATGGTCGTTGCCTGTTTCCAGACCAACTGCATTACACAAAATAATTATAGCCTACCTTGTATATTGATATGGATATGAGAAGCTCCAACCGCACGAATCCTCAGTTCAGAGCTGGTTCTTACAGATCAGGAAGGATATCCTCCATCGCCCCCACGCGAACGGATAGTCTTCCGCCGTACCCATCATCTGCCGTAGATCCCAAAAACCCCAAACGGATCCTCAAACATCTAGAAAGCGGCACATGGCCGGATGGACCGCCATGTAATTCCTGTTCGTCACTCATTTCGCTTTTTACAGCCACGGGAAAGCCCCGAAGACATGCGCGGTTCGATTCAAAGAACGCCTTGGAACATTTGGAAAGTTTCTCAGTGTTGGCAGAATCGAGTAGGAGTTGTGGTTTGTGTGCATTAATACTGTCTTGCTGCAACAAGTCCTTATCGTGGGCCAGCTACGATAGAATTATTGAAACGCACAGAAGTCTAGCCTGCACTGGAAATATTGCGGATGCTGAAATAGATGAAAGGGAGGGCGAAGAGGAACCACTTCGCGTAATACTCGAGGAGTGTTATGGGTCTGGAAAGTTGATCTCTGAGCTTCGGGTAACAATCCAGTCGCGCTTTGGCAATGCTTGGCCCAGGTACATTGCCGATGACGTTTTAAGGGTTTATTCCGATAAAGGTATATTGTCATTTTCTATTTTTCACATACTTCCTTCAGGCTATGATCATTGTCTGTCACACTCATTCAAAAGTACCACACATGAAAGCTAAGTGAGGTTACATCATCTATCATGCTTTCGAACTTCCCCAAATAACGCATCTGAACATGACAATATTAATAGACTGTGCTAATCATTCATTACTACATAGGAAACATAGCTTCGGCGAAGGTTCAAGGACGTCCTGTCTCGGAAAGAGGTTCTGATCCTGGCACGTTAAAACTGGCACAAGAATGGGTAGAGGATTGTGTTCACAACCACCCTGAATGTAATTGGGTACAGCATCACCCCACACACGGTTCGTCAGTGCATTACTCCAGTGTCTCCAATATGGTTAAAGGAAAAGCGAAGCTCCTTGCCGGAGTGCCAATCGAACCATTACTTCCTGCCCGCGTTATTGACATTGGTACTTCTGACCACCAACAACCTCGATTGCTTATTTCGACTGGCAAGAGGGCAAAGTGGGCTGCACTTAGCCATCGCTGGCCGGAGGACGGACAACAAATTTTCACCTTGGTTTCAGAGAATATCAAAGAATTGGAGCGCATGATTCCAAGAGAAAATCTCGCCGCCACATTTCAAGATGCTCTGAAATTGACAAGAACGCTTGGTCTCAGATATCTCTGGATTGATTCTCTCTGTATCATCCAGAACTCCCCCGAGGATTGGAACGAACAATCTTCTCAAATGCCCATAATCTACAAGAATGCTTATGTCACGATTGCCGCCGCAGCAACAAGCGATTGTCTAGGTGGATTTCTTGGAGAGCGTGACTGGGTACCAGCATCCAGGCCATTCGAGTTGACGGACAGACCGGCCTATGAGTGGTCGGAGTATAGCAATCCTTATCAGGCTTCGGTATATTTCGAATTTCCGATCGACCGTAATCATAAGAGAGATGCGACTACAAAGACGGATAACGTAAACTACCTCGCTTATCGGGCTTGGTGCTTCCAAGAATCTACACTCAGTCACCGTTTACTCACGTTTAATCGATTGCAAATGTCCTTTACATGCTTGAGGCATGGCCTTTGCGAAAGTCGCGAAACAGTTCCGGCGGTTGCGAGAGAATACAGGAACGCATTCCCGGCTTCTTTCCAAGGAGAGGTATCAAATGACTTCGGCAAGCTGCAGACTGCACTGAAATCCTGGTACGCCGTTTTGACTGATTACACCAACCGAGATCTCACCTTTCCGAGCGATAAACTTGTGGCAATATCAGGTATCGCAAAGGTCGTTGGCGCGTTCCTCAAGGATAAATACTTCGCAGGACTGTGGGGCAAGAGTCTCCCACACAGCCTTCTATGGTCTCCATACGACGAAGAAGACTTCTTGGAGCCTGGCCAAGTATTAGCTTATCCAGCAACTCCATCGCTAGAATATCGCGCTCCTTCTTGGTCTTGGGCCTCGGTGGACGGGCGCATCTCCAGTTTCTTCTGCCGAGTAATACCTTCCGAGCCGGTAGCTGCAAATGTAGTGGACATTGAGACAGAGACGACTGGACCGGATGAATATGGACAAGTTACCTCTGGTAGCCTCATAATTGAGGGGCCATTTAAGGTGGCTTTTCGGGGTCATGTTCTCCCCAGCTGGCCATACCAACCACAGCTTTGTTGGAACGCGAATTGTCAGACAGGAGGTGACGATATCTCGCATTGTATCTTCGATACCTTCACACCGCCACTGGGAAGCCAACTGTACTGTTTACAGATTACTCGTAAATACGGTCTTCTTTTGGCATCAAGGCAAAATAGTAATCCGAACATACCGTATCAAGCGAATGAGTTTGTGCGGATTGGGGTATTCCACTTGCGCTTGAAGGATGTGGATAATGTGAAGACGCCAAACGTGTTTTCTGATAACGATATCAAGACGGTTCATATTTTCTAAGTTTGTCATGCGGTTTTAGCCGCCTTATTGATTTGCTCAACTTGTTATAGATTCTAGGTGAGTTAAACATTGACACCTTTCAATAAGTACCACTAGAAGGAGAGAAAGCTAATTATACCAGAATGTTATAGATGATTGAATAGGGTTAGGTTCTCTTAAGGGTGCAAAGGGGGCATGGGGGTTGGTGGAACTAGATTAGTAGAGGCTTGAGATACATATTCTACAGGTACACTCTAAGAACAGTATAGCATATTTTAAATTAATAAAATAAGACCAAGCAAAGTACGCGCATGTGTAAGGATCTGCGGGTGCTACATACAGTACGCCAATGTCTAGTTGGTAAATAAAGCACAAAAACAATGATGTGCTTTGTGTTTCACAAGCTGTCACGGACAATGGAGTTCCTTCACTGAATACTCATTTTTTTAATGGGTTAGTCATACTTACTTCACTGCACTTAGCACCCCAAACTGCAACACCCTAACATCTATATAAGACGAAACGCTTTACTGGCTCTGGTCGTCGAATGGATGAATTATCAAAGTCACGGTGACACAAACAGCTATGTATGGTGTTGGACCAAATGATTCACACACTACTTTTGGAATCTGGAGGTTACACGTGGTAAGGTACTGCACGTATAAGAGAGCTGAATGACTAAGGAAACGCTTATACCTGGAAGCAATAATAAAATTACAGACAACCGAATGTCCATGAATGTTTTGAGGGTTGTTACTCATTCTAGAATACTATAAATTCTCAAATCAAATCTGCTCCAGCTCAGACTTATCCTACAACCAACATCTACTTTCTACCTTTCTGTTCTGTCTTAACAAACTTTACATCCTCGAACAAGACTTGTTCCTCTCGAAGTAAGCTTTGGAGAGCTTCTTGAACTTTTAGTGCGGTTTGGCAACAGTGGCAACATCCAAAATTTCGCAGGAGAATGACGAGCTGGTCCCGCTTTACCACGCTCAGAGACTTACCACCTCTGAACAAAGCATAGAGTAAGCATGAAGCCTTACTATATAACCTGAGATTATACACTCATTCCCACAGCATAATTATTGTACCTGGAACTTTGCCTGACTGTCAACCCGACGAATACGAAACCAAATATTCATGGATTAAGTCCCTCATCGCTTCGACAGAAGTTGATACAAGAGTATTTCTGTTCTATTGTCACGTAGCAACAGGTAGCCGCGAGCTTGGGGACCAACTCAACTCTCAAAGTGAATACTTGAGAACGGCACTTCATAACATTTGCGTGGGATCCGAGGTGAGAACACTCTAAAGCACGAGTGACAATGATCAAATAAGAAGGTAACGGCCTAACTTTATCACAGAGCCAGAGAAGACGACTGGTTTTCATTTGCCATGGCGATGGAGGTTTGATTGTAAAAAAGGTATGCCACAGATTTCATTCCTGAAGCCAATTCAATACTAATAATCACTTAGATGTTAACGTTGGACTTCAAATTGGACCGAAACCATGAAGAAGTGACATCTGGGCTCATCTTTCTGGAAACACCTCATGCGACTAGGTAAAACGAGGAAGACAATGAAATGTGGGACGAAGACGAGAAGAATATAAGAGGCAACAGACCAGATCTCGAGATATTGCACCTGGATTCCTCTGATTGCGAGCTCGTTGCCAGAACTTGTCGGGAGTTTGATGAACTTCAACTATGCATACCTATACTCACCTTGGAGATAGCTTGCCCTTGCCAAAGGGAAAGTGGGTATCAGTAAGCACGATTGGCCCAGGTTCTGAATAGTGCTAATGTCAGAAGTGGTCAGACAGAAACTCAGAATTCAACAAATTTCTTACCTTTGAACCCATTTCTACACTTCTTGATGTAAAAGTCGGGGGTGAGATTTACGGATGCATTCAGGACTTAATCAACACCACTTGCGTGAGATGGGTAACCTCAAGAGCTCGGAAACTCTCAGATCCAGCAAAAAGTCTCTTGAATGTGTTATCACTTCTCGATCCTGACAGGATACCCGAGGAGTTGCTAACCGAAGGCGCTAGGAACGTCCGCTTTTATTCCATCGATAATTACCCAGTCGAAGCCATCAACTACTTTAAGGCTCGCGATGAACTGGTCAACTCAACCTTAATCTCACGGAACTCGGAAATAAGTGAAATCCAAATTCGACGATTTGTACAAAGCGCAGTGATACAAACAATGAAGGAGAGCTATGACGGACTGACTCCTGCTTTTGGAGCCACAACGAGGCTGCTTTCAGATATATGGCCTTATGCCACTCGTTTGACATGTGACCGAGTTGAATCTGATCCCAAGGCCGAAAAGCTCATAGCACATATTCTCAGGATTGAAGCGCTGTTCGGAGACGACATACGGTCAGGCAAGATTTCAGGGACCCCGGAGAACGGATATCTTTTCTGTGGTTACGCTCGGTGAGTTACAGCTGGTTGAAACTACTACAAGTTCTTAATAACAAATGGGTCTTAGGTATGCTTCAGAGAGGGGTCTACAGAATCATATAGAAGGTTTTGCTCGTCTAGCTCTAGTTATTCTGAATGGAGCGCTTGCAGGTCGTGGTTACTGTGATAAGCAAAAAAACGATCTTCTGGGTTGTCGAGGCATACCATCATCTAGCTCTCGCAGCCATTTTTACCGGATCTTCAGATGAATTGCTTCATGCCGGAACTTGGATTAATGTTATGAAGTCGCGACGCGTTGAAACATACAAACTTCCCTCGAAAGTTTCATTGCTAGCCGGTGGGTATCGCCAGCTCGGTATCAATTATGCGCATAAAGATCAAATAGGAGAGGCCATCAAAAACTGGCAAGAGAGTATAGATATCTACAGAAAGGTCAACAACACGCCCAAATTCAGCGGAACATGGCCATCGATATCACTAGCATATGCGTACACGTTGCTGAATAGTCCTGATGAGGGCGAAAAGGTACTTAAGCCGGTTCTCTAAGAACACGAAGAAGTCCTGGGTAAGGATGACCTGACTACTCAAGAGTAAGCTTTCTGGTCACACAAGAGTTTGTTTATCCTTCTGACGAAAGTAGATCTGGTCACATCTGGCGCGCAATGGGAAATATCCGTAACGCCCAAGAAAGATTCTCAGAAGGCCTCGAGTATCACCAGCGCTCACTCAATAACTTGCGATCAACACTTGGTGAAAAGCACCACTTCACTGGAGACGCATTCTACAGCCTTGGTGTAAATTATTGGCAACAAAAAGACAAGATTGAAGCTCTGTAAGCTTTTGAATCTCTAATTCCTGAGTGAAATCAAGACGCTTACACAAAATCGCATAGGCAGAATCTCACTGCAGCCATCAACGCATTCCGTTCAGGAACCCATACAAAAGCGCAACTGGGTCGTGCGATATGGAAAAAGGGATGTATTCTCAAGACCGAGGAAAACGATTGCCAAGCTCAAGAACTGCTCATGGAAGCCCGGAATCTTTATCATGAGCTAGTACCTGTTAATTCTTGTGCCATAGAGGAACTGGAGGATGAGAACTGGACAAAGTTGCTTGTCTATTGGTCTCGATAAGCTACTTCCTTGGAAGATGGGCGGCGGGTCCGTCGAAATGGATTTTCATGGTTTCTGCGTATGCTTGTTGAGTTTGTATACAAATTGTAGTTAGAGTTAGACTTAGACCGATACATGCGTAGAACATTACAAGAATCATTAGAGTATTATACTAGCGCCAAACATTAAAACATGAAAAGGTAATCTCTGCTTCCAAGATAACCACGTAAACATTGTTCATCGCAAGGCTTTCGAAAATAGGCGAGGGACTCTTGGAACGAGCACCAAACTACTGTACCTACTTATTATTTTCCACCATAGTTTACCATATGATACATAAAGCAATATGATACATAAAGCAGAGAAATGCCTTGCCGTTCAGTTTCCAGGGTTTCAAGGTTCATTCAGCAAAGGGTCTTTCGTATACTGTATATCATGCTCAGCATTCGACAACAAAGGTTTCTTTTATTTAAAAACCCCACAAAGCTCCTTTTGAATATGGAGACGCAACGATATTCAAACTGGCACGTGATTGGCTTAATAATAGGTCCTCCCATCTCAGTTGAACTGCTTCTCTTTCTATACTTGATTACGCTAGACCCCCCCAATTCACCTGCTACCACTTGCTTGTGAATCAACCATATGACGTGACTGTGGCCTGTGGTTCCACCAGAACTTTCCCTTGAACATATAATCCCCATCTTTCTTACCACAGTACTCCAGAACTACCTTTACACAGAACTCCCGCCAAAATGACCCCTGATGAGAACAAAGTCTTGGGAGGCGAGAGGAATGTCTGGATTTGATCTTACGCACCCGTGCACACCGACATCTTCACCATTATGCCCACGAGTCACATTGGCGACAACAAAAGAGCAAGATACAATCGACCCCTTCAAGACTGCTCTCGTACATGTTGACATGCAAAACTACTTCATGTCTCCCATGCCTTGGTCATCCAACTAAAAGCGCGGCGTTGACTATCACGGAAAATCATCTCAATGAAGTCATCCCAGCTTGTCGGAAAGCTGATATTCGCATCGTATGGCTTGGCTGAGGCCTAACAAAGCAAGATTTGGAAGACATGCCCCCAAGAATTGTTCGAGGATGCGAATTAGAGCTTGATAACAACTTTGAGGATGGTTGTGCAAGAGATCTTGGGTCTTTATGTAAAACATCGGACGGTGAAAGCTCAAGATGGTAATCTTACTGTCATCGATGCTGGGAGGGTTATAATGCAGAAACAGTGGAACAAGGAATTTTATCCCCCCGTTGTAGAAAGTGCGCAGCCTTAATATATCTGAATTTTTAAGAATCATTTATCTGGATTTTGTGCAGGGACGGGTATCAAAGAGGCATAAAAGAAGCTTTGCGGGAGCGTGGAATCGGGACTCTTTTCTTTGCTGGCCATGGTACAGATCAGTGTGTCTAAAGCAGTATGTAGACTGCCTGTACGAAGAGTCGGGGTGCTCAGATGTTAAGTGATGCCTGTGTAACGACGAGTCCATTCTTTGCAAGGAATTTTATTGAGTATAATTGTGACATTGAGTTGGGGTTCGTTTTAAACTGCCAGCAGCTCCTTCATGGGGTTAAGGGAATGCTGACTAAAGATTAAGGGGAACTCTAGACCAGCTTTCGGGAAACTTGATGTTTCTTTCTAGGAAGGAATCAAAGCTTCTTACTTCGAGAACAATATTTCCCCCTATAACTTATAAATGCAAGGAAGTAACTATAAAATAGTTACCCAACAGTCTCTATTGTGAAACCTTATGAAAGAAGATGAGAGATCATGGATTTGTTTCGGATTTTCATGTACTTACACTTTTTACTACCACTTTGGTTCTTTAATTTGGAGCTCGGCCACTGTACCAAAAAGCATCTTGGAGGGCCTTCATGCCTGGATTTCTGAGGGCCAAGATATTATATCAAGAAACCTCTTTTCCTCCTGGCATTTTAGATAAGTTAGATGAAAAGAACCAACGTTTTAGACCTTTGCTTCATGGAAACGTTTCTACGCGATGGATTGCCGATAGACAGAGAAGAATTACGGTGTGAAAATATCTCTCTCTATAAATACAGTCGGTCATTCGCTTTAACGACACTTATTTCAATTTCAAAAGTAGGCCAATCTTATAAAACTTATCAAATACTAAGAGAGAAATACTTGGATACCACTTCCTATGATTCAATAGTCCCATCTGATTCACTGCAGCTCTTTACAACCGAATATAAATTTGAGACCCCACAGGTCTATTGTCCTGCAGGACGACCTCTGCCACTCATCTTGGCCACTTACAATCCCTCCATGAATTCTGTGGGTAGAGTTGGTTCTTCTCCTCGTCTTCCCATCGCAAACAGACCTCCGTCTGCAAACAATAAATCCTCTCGCTCTCGCCAGTCTTTGCATCGAACGTGAAATTGTAGTAACCCTTATCTATTAGCTGCCATCAACGTCCATATAGGCGTCAGAATCGAGTGGAAGGGCGATCATTGTACCTACAGGGGCTCTCAAAAACATAGGAAAAACATAGACAATCGACGTAATTATAGTGGGACTTTTCTCAGGCGGACAAGTTGCTTGTCTGCCTTGTAAAGGCTGCTCAATCTCGCTCATTTCACAGAAGTTGAAGCTGGTACTAGCTCCGGGAGTGCCTTTCGGATATCCGTATTCCTCACAGTGAGAGCCACAGTTAACGGTGAGTTCGATGGTCCCATTTCATTTGAAACAGTCCTGGAACTCGCCGTAGAAGTTGACGAGAGAGATATCATCACTACCAAGTGTCAGCGAGTGCCCTCAAACTGGAGGCAAATGATGCGATTTATGCGTCATGCAACATACATACAAACAGGTCGTTTGCTTAGGGATACGGAAGTAATAGCAAGAAGATCTGTTGCGCGGGAAACTTCACAAAGACTAAAAGGTCCGTCCGGGATTTCATCTTGGACAGAGAATGAATCGTGGGTATATCCTGCGTTGAAAATTGGTTTCTGCAGCGCTGTGAACAACGGCAACGCCTTCACGGCGTTCTCTATGGCTGGAATGAACATCTTCGGGTGCCCTAATTATTTTCTGTAGATTTAATGTCAAGAAATAAATAAGAAGCGAAGACGTTTTACAGAAAATGTGAGTGCACATTCCAGTTGTTCGAGTGATGTTGGTTGGTGTCATAAAGTACGCTAGTCCTAGAATGGACGGACCAACATCCCCGCATATGAATGCCTATTCACAGCCCCCTTTTTGGCCCAAGGATTTCAAGGACGTGTATGGTGACGGCTTTTATGGATGTTGTTCCGGGTATCTAGCAGGGACAGACCCGTGGTCATTAGGCACAGAAACTCCCCATTGATCCACCGCGGCACCGCATGTTATGAAAAGCCTGGGTTAGCCGAACACGTACAAGGATGAAGTTTTGCCATTCAAATATTTAACTTGGTAAGTGGGAATTATTGAAGCCTAACATGGGGAACTATAAAATCAATCATAAAAGTCCAAAATCAACAGAAGCAACGCATCGTAAGGCATATACATGCTTGGGATCCTAGTGCAAAGAGCTGTAAAACAGCCAAAGGGTATATTCCTTTAACTACCAGGAATAAAGTGAATTGGCTCTACATATCAGATTAGGACATCAGAAACATTGTCGCTACCGAAGGACACTCAGTTCCTGAACTCATAATTCGTCATACCATTACAATACCGTATCTCTAAAACCTTGATAGTAATGTTGGGGATTCGGTTAATTGGCACTCGCGTGAAAGCCCCTTCCCCCACTGCGGTATTACAAGATGACTTAGATGACATTACCAGGTAGTATTGTTCCAGAAAGCTGGTTTTGAGAATGTCGAAAATATAGCACAAGATTTCGATGTTGTCGAATATTGTACTGAATATTTTCGCGAGAATGCCTACGCTGTGGTCTGTAATCTTCCAATTACAGAGAACTAGTAGCTCAACAGGGCTTAGATTTGTGCTCTACCGAATACAGTACTCGCCAACAACAAATACCTCATCCTGAAATAGTGAAGTGTAATGCTTGCAAAGACAGAATCTGGGCACAAAAAGTGGATTCCTCCAACATTGTGCCGTCCAACATCCAAGATGAAACGTTAATAATGGCCACGATTGGACACCAATAAGTATATTGGGTTCATTTCCAGCCTTAGGTTATCCTCGTGTCAATCAGCCCAGAGGCAGCTTCACACCGATTCAACCTCTGATACGACCGGAAACGAATCTGCAGATCTACGAAGAATAAGGAGGTTCCATGTCTAACGCACTGCCTCAAATCCTCCATGATACAGCTGAAAAGAAAACGATGGATTCATGGAGGATAGGGCGTTTGCATATCCAACAGTGTGCCTCAAATCCTTCATGACAGAAGCGTCATATCGAGGGGGGATTTTGGTCAGTTCAAAAATGACTATTTTGTTGGATATGTTCACATAATATGGCGAATAAAACATACTGCTCTGGTTCCAGTACAGCAGATGTCGAAGCTTATCAATTTTTCGATGAACCCACCTCTGGAGTGCCCAGTTGGCAATACGGTTAGTTTCTCGGGTAGAAGAAGAGCTCTAACTAACTACCACTCAGGCGATCGACCAGCCTTTGGAAAACCAGATATCGCCACACTCCAAGTTGGTGGTAACAACATCGACTTCCAGGTATCATATTCAACTGTATCATAGAAACAAGTTTACCTTTTGGAGCTGGTCCAACTTATCACACTTGCGATGAGCAGAGACAGATCTCTTGGGACCTGATCAAGGATCCTAAGCTGGTTGAGAATATTAGTAACACTATCAAGAAAGTTGTTGAGAGAGATCGCAAAGGCCCAATTGGTGACCGATTCAGGCTTTACGTCCCTGGGTTTGCCCAATTCTTCGATACCACCACCAAAGAATGCGATACCGTCACATTCGCTCGAACAGCCAACCCGAAGGACGATGGGAAAGAGCATACGAGGATGATCCAAGCGATTCGAAAGGACTTTAATGATATGATCGTGGGTCTCAATAAAGCCATCGAAGACGCGGTTGAGCAAAACAAGGACCAAAATGTCAAGTTCGTTTCAATCGACGAACAAATGAAATGACATAGATACTGCGAGCGAGGAGTCCAAGAACCAGATCAGACCAACGACAAACTCTGGCTATGGCACTATCCTTACAATTAACCTGACGATGCGATTGTCAACGATATGCTACAGAAGGCCTATGAAAAAGTCAATTCGAGTGCGGATGCTAAGTCCAAATTCAAAACCTTTTCTTCTTTCCAAAATGAGGCTTTTGACAACATTGATGATGGGGGCTCAGAGAGAAAAGGCGCAGGTTGGGACAACCTTTGGCGCTCAATTGGAAATAGAGTCAAGGTTTTCCACCCTCAAAACCCTTTACACGAAAAGATTCGTGACCTCGTCCTCGATCATTACACCGATGCTATGGGTGGGCTATCAACGCCGCCGACAATTCCACCACCAATTGTCATTGAAAAGAATGAATGTCATGGCATCAGTGGCGATACTTGGGTAATGCATGTGGATACCGTGATTGGAAATGTAGACACATTTTGCAACCAAGACGCCAGAGAGGTTACCTACAACAAAGATAGCGTTGATGAACTTAAGTTGTCTGTCAAGGCTCCCAATGATCAAAACAAGGGAGCTAAAGATGCCCCGAATTGTGCTGATCGTTTCAAGGGGGTTGTCATCAATGGTTGCGATGGTAACGATCCCACCAACAATCCTCACAATTACAAATTCGGCTCAACCCTTACTACGAGCGATGGATGGCAATACACCATGACCCCCCTTAGCAAGCAGATTAACGAAGTAGCCTGTGATGTATCCTACAAGTTCCTTTGGGACTCCTTTGAAATCCGTGGAAAGAACCTACCCGACGCCAAGTTTGGAGCCGAGGGAGAAGGTCTTAAGAAGCAGCTTGATGGCTGTGGAGAGGTCACTAAGTACGGGTTCGAGAGGACGCTCAAAGATGGGAAGTTCCAATGGTTTGCAAATGGTCGTCTACCAATTGGTACAAAAGCTTGTGTCGGTAGAGCTCTAAAAAAAGCAGGTGGATCTGGGAATGGCAACTGTCATGGGGCTGGGAAGCGTGACACTTCCAGAAGGGAGATTGGAATCGATGATTGGCCCGGGTACGGTGATGATAGTAAACACGTGTTTGGAGCTGTCACAAAGAGGAACATTGGTATAGAAGACTGGCCGGGGTATGGCGAGGATAGTAAGCACGTTTTTGGGTCATATGAAGGATGAGACGACTAGAGTATTTGACAGAAGAGCTATTTGACAGGGATTTGAGGCCAAGAGTCACTTTTATGATAGCTGGTTGCTATAGAGCTTCAAGTTTTAAATTCTATTTATGTTATGTGCGAAAATTTAGCAAGGTTAATACGTAGCAATCCTAACCCTGTTCTGGTTATCTGCTTAGCTGCGTCAAACCTTGTTAAACAAGTGGCCGCAAATAGAACAGGAATCAACAATACAAAAAGCTTTTAATGGATCAAGTCAATCACTGATAAGGTTAGACAAAAAGTTTATAGAGAAGTAAATCCGTGTCTTAGGCCTCATGTTTCCGTGGAGATTCGAGTATTATTGCTAAAATCTAGATAGGGTTCTATACTTCTCGACTTTGGCAGGAATATATATAGTGTAACTAAGAGATTTGCTTTACTAATGGCCTAGCTTTAACATTTGGTTCTCTGTTTAGAGTTATTTCCTGATATACCCTTCTACAAAAGCTATCTAGACTTATACAACAAATATATAACCTACTAAGTATTTCATGGTTAATTTACTTAGTACTCTAACTTTCTTGGAATGGGGGTCAATGTGTAATAATGCAGTACAAGAGGATAGCTCGCTAAGCTACCAAGCTTGTTTTTGTAGATTCTAGAAAGTATAATCTACGTGGTCGTAGTAAGTCAGTGTATGGTATCTCCCGTCCTTTCCTATCCTAACCCCCAGGAATGGAGTAGGAGAGCCCGGCCTTTGGCCTGGTAAAATATTTAGCTAGATAGGAGCGGAGAATGAGAGGCTATATTCGGGAGAGGAACGGAAAGGAAAGGCTAAAATAAGGTTAAAAATAAGGCTAAAAATAAGGCTTAATTAAGCAATAGTACGAAGGCTCGTAGGAGTAGTAGGGAGGGTTCGCCAGCAGTCTTTTTACTACGTAAGCGATAGTCTTTTTACTACGCAAGTGACAGTCTTTTTGCTACGGTACGA
Source organism: Hymenoscyphus albidus (assembly GCA_911693285.1). Lineage (NCBI taxonomy): Eukaryota > Fungi > Ascomycota > Leotiomycetes > Helotiales > Helotiaceae > Hymenoscyphus > Hymenoscyphus albidus. Next base: position 52,422 of record CAJVRM010000056.1, on the reverse strand, counting down.
AGGCACGTGGGAGCGCCAGGGAGGGGATCTACTTCGAGTAATTTCTACTATATTTTGGACCGATCTTTCGCTGTTTCAGACCTACTAAAACCTATAACACCTAGCCTTAGGAGTACTCCTGCCCCTTCCTACCCGGTACCCTAGCGAGGATAAGGAGTATTGATTGGTTCGGAATAGAATGGATAGGAGAGCCTTCTAAACTTAACGGATAGGCCTCGGAAAGGAGTATAGATAGGAAAGGACGGGGGTAGACCGGACGGGAGATACTATACACTATAGAAATTTATTGGGTTGAAAGGGTATTGGGTACTGAAGGTCATGGAGAATTGATTGCATTGTAAAAGGTAGCTATCTAAGGTGTTTATATAAAGAGTGTAAGGTTTAGGCAGACATGAAGCATTTAGGCAGCAGAACTATAAGTGGATCAAATAAGGAAGTGGAGCAAAAGAGAAAGTAGACCCAGCACAACATAAGTGTAGGCTATTTTAATAATATAGAGATTTATAAAATGATCGCCGTATAATCCTCTTCTAATACCTTTCTCGCTTAGTATTTCTCTCTACTACGACCCTTTTTAGGTTTGAACAGAGTTGCTGTTTTCCTGTTGTCACGTGGTATCACGTGAGCTCGCAGGTCTGCGCTCACTCACTTAATCTCTGGTGCACTAGCCTTTAGGTGAACAAGAGAATTGGTAGTAACCTCTTTTATCTTAGCCTAACTAAATTAAAAACTAATTCATCATATTAACTTATTCATTTGGAATAATTAAAATAATTTATCTAAAACGATAGGACAATAAAGATAATTATTCTAACTTATACATTTTAACTATTTAAGTACTTAGAATTAACTTACGCTAATAGTTGAAAAAATGAACCTCTACTACTTTTCTTGTCCACCAGGAGCCAGCCTATATAAACTCGAGCTCCCTCACCTATTATTAAGCAAGCTCTACACCGTTAATACATTATCTTATCCTTAATCAGTCCCCCTCTAAGCAAGGAACTCTTTTACCTCAATCCCCATTTTGTCATAGCTATTGTACGCCAAACTTATTCTTTGTACATTAATCTTATGGGTTTGTATATATTACTTCCGTTTGGATAATGCTCGCGAAATTCGACATTACGGTCATGGTGGATGTATAGTCAATCGTGAGAACAATAACAAAATCCTTGGAACTTGAATCATTGTGGAAACTCGATGCCCTAACTCCTTTCCAACCGAGAAAAATAAATGTAAACACAGTAATATAACTCCATATATCCAACCCAGGTATACAACACGTATGCATCATTCTATCAGTATACTACTCATCTTGAACCTCTTGGGCCTCCTCAATTGGTTCATATGTACCATCGCTTCTCTTGCGCTTGTATCCACCAAACAAGTTGGTAAAAGTTCGTGGATTCTTAGCAGCTTGATCCATTACGAAAGCAAACTTCTTCATGTCGAATCCCCACTTGTTCTTCTTCTCCTTGTGGCAAATCGAAGTATCTGGTGGGATTTGTTGAAGAGCCAAGCAATGTGGTCTGATTGCATGTTTAGTTCAAATAGTTTGCACCACGAAATATTGATGATCTTACGTATCCGAGTTCAAGAATGAAAATCTTTGCTTGAAGAACTGTCCATCGGGTATATTTCTGAGAGCCTCATCAACACGACCAAACTGGTTTTGCATATTGCCTCCTTGGACTATACAATATATTCATTAGAAAGTTCTAGGAGTAGAAGCAATAACAACACTTACGAGTTTGTTGATCCCGAGGAACGGGGAAGATAATGCAGTTTGTCCCACCTTGCTGAGTTGACTCATATGTTGTTTCCTCTGCGCTATTGAAAACCGGTGCTCCTGGAATGAGACCGCTCGGAACTGAAATGCCTCGCTTCTTTTGCATATCCAAAGGCTCATCGAATGGAACAAAGTATGCTCCACTTTTTCTGTAATTATCTTCCTTTTGCTTCTTCTTTGCATCTGCGGTCCCAGCAAGCTTTTGCCTATTCTTTGATTAGTCTTAAATTTTACATATTTCATAGGGGATGCACTAACATGACCGGATCTTTACCGTGGCAAAGAATTGCTATACAATCTGCTTCACATACATCTTCCATATCGGTACATGGCATGTCGACGATATGAGGATCATTGCGTGTGCCTGCTGCTCGAGAGACAAGTGCATTGACCTTTGCGTTTGGGGCTGGGTTTGCATTGATGGGAGTAAGTTGCAGTGCTAAAATAGCAGCATATTGAACGACTAAGAGGAGTTGCATGTTAAAAGCTAGAAAAAGGAAGAAATAGAACTATGATAAAGAAAAATATGAAGTGAAAGCGTAGGAAGAACCGAAGAGGGAGTGAGTGATGTTGGAAGTGGTAGGCGAAATCCAAAGACATTAGGGAGAGTATATACACATTCTTTCTCTTTGAATACTCATGACTTTGATGGAGCAGCAGTGCCACCACAGAAGAGACTTTCTTCAAAATCCTTCAAGAAACATGAAACGACCAAAATCAAGGTCTCTTCAAGAAAAGAAATCCTATTCTGACTGTACCTCAGCTTAAATTTCAAGGATTCAATCATCAATTCTTTCTTGAATCCGCAAAAGTTCTGAACAAGGCATATTTCACGATGATGGTGTGATGACAGGAGGCTGAGAATGTTACCCAAAATAATCTTACATATGTAATTGTTACTGCCGATCTAAATACCCGAATCGACCCCCCATAAGCACTATAACCGCCAGGAACCGCACCCTAGTCGCAATACAGGACGAACAACAAAGCTTAAAAATGAAACACTGCCTAGTGATGTCACCAGTATGGTGTAAAATGTTTATTTACGCCAATTTACGCCTCGCCTCTGCATGTGCTGAAAGGTCACTTGGTGGACATGAAGGATGAATGTCTTGTGCTTCATAATCCTTTACTGTGTTTTATCGAATCAGTGATGAAATAACATAGGAAGTTAGATTGTCTATAGGGAATGAGCACTTTAATCCTTCGTTTTTGGAAAGGGCTATGCTGATGTGATAAGAATCTAATTTTAATTATTGAAAAAAAAATTCTTATTGTGGTGTTTTGATCGAGGAAGCAGAATTGGTTCAAGTAGTTAAAAGAACTGGATATCTGCTGTTTATTTGATTCCTCATCATCAATCTCATCTTTGAATTTACAGTATCTACTCATCTCAAAGTTCACGCATACAATTTGCTCTCATCGGAATATTTCTTCATTATGCATTCTTCGATTCTCCTCCTCCTAGCTTCAACTGCCTCGGTACTTGCTGCTCCCCGCCCATCAGGAGAACTTGAATCCCGGAAACAATTCAAAGGCAAGGATGGTATGGTAGTTAACATCGACGACGCTGCACCAGGGAAAACCGAAAAACGCAACTCACAAACTTTCAAGAGCAAAGGTGGCTTCACTGTCACAATCTCAGATGCTACCTCAGGAAGCGACAAGCGTGACACTATTGAGGCTCGCTCTTCGGATTATGTATCATCTTGTGGAGGAACTTCTGGTTGGATCCCAATTGCAGATTCCCAATCACCTTCTACTGGTATATGGCCCTTCCAAAAGGAAGGCACATGGTACTGGTATGTACTTCCAATTTTTTTCTTCAAAACGTATGACTAAACAGCGTTGAAAAGGGGATACCAAAACACCGTGACCGGGTTCTGTAATGGTGTTGCAGCTGATTACGATGGTAATCCATTCAACATTGCACCTGGAAAAATTCTTTCCAGTACTCGAACATGGCAATTTGAATTAGAAGGTAATGGCCGTCGAGTTGGTCTCAAAAACTTCGTCGCTGGACACATTGAATGTAAGCTAAAGTATAATTACATTAGCGAAGAACGATTCTAACAGCAATCCTCAGTTGAAATCCATAACAAGAGTAAAGACAACCACATTCCCGATAAAGACAAGTGCATCGAGTACTTGATGAAAATGGCTGCCACAGACTCAAGCTGCTATGGCTCCAACAACAAAGATACCAAGGGAGGAACTTGGCAAGGTGAGTAATCTCATTTCTTCCTCTCCTTTAAAATTTCAGGAACTGACTGGAATAAAATAGTTCGAGCGGACAAAATCAGCTACCATGCTCTCCCAGCAAAGGATTAAGGGGCTTCGTGATGGTGACACGCTGGATACTTTCCCTTATCTTCGATTTTCTTTTGTAGAGTGGCACAGCATGGAATGAGGTGCATTTGTATTTCGGCGGATTTGCACCTTACATAGTTTTTGATTCAGTGAATGAAAACAAAGTCTTCAGAAGTAATTCGATGTTCCGTGAACTTCAGTACGTAGAGTAGATAAGCTTCTGCACCGGGGGATATGCATAACCCCACGATCTTGATCGACGTAAACCTTGATAATCCCTCAGGAGCACCTTGGTCAAATGAAATTTGCTGGGTCGGAATTAATGCCTTCGTCAGCCAATGAGATGTTATCTTTGATTGGCACACGTCAATTTGCGGCTGTGCTATCCTTCCTACGGAATCCTACCAGCAGCCCATAAGCAATTGTGGCAGTGACATCAGCGCTTATGGTGGGGTCGCAAACACCCATGCCACCACCTATTCGATATATACCTCCCGTATTCTCAACACCTGAACACCACTTTTATCAAACAACACAGCTCATAGTCATACGCATACGGAAATCATTTCAACTGACCATGTCGAGCATTCCATTCTTTTGCACCGCCAACATCCCACTCGAGGTAAGTGGCATTCAGAAAAAGATGACTTTGTAAGTTACTAATGTTTGCTTGCCAGCTCATCAAAGAGTTCGTCGTCGAATCTCAACGACCAGAAAACACAAGAAACAACTGGTCTCTCATCCGAGATCCCCCCCAGGATGAATTTGATGAAGAAACTCTTGGACCGCTCGACCACTTCGACTCCGGCTTCCTCAGCTTCACAATTGATGATCTGAAATTCTATCTCAAAAACCTTCCCGAAGAGCATCAAGAAACGATCGCTGTATCCACATTCGTCGTCCTCGACGAGAGGACTATACGTGACAAAACAGTCTCAATTCACCATTGGACTCGAGAGACTCCGGATGATGTCGATGAGAGTATCGACTTTGACGATTGGCCGGTGATCGAGTCTTGGAAAGAGTGGAGGGTGCCCTTTTCCAGTGCGGCTCTTGTCGCTTCGAGGCTGGAGAATGATGTTTATGATAGGATCAAAAATGAAGGGGGATTCTCGGGAAAGAGTGATGAGCATGTTGATGCCGAGGGTGTGCTTCGACTTCCGTCTTTGAAGATGAAGGATTTTGAATTTTTGGATGATGAGGGGTGGCCGCTTGGTGATGATTGATGGAGTTGAGGGAATTTACCAGCGACAGAGAATTTTATACTTAGCCAAATAAAACATGAAAACTCTCCTAGGGTAGAATCGACGTTTGCCAAATTATCGAATAAGGTCGATCAACCCCACGGATACTGCAGTAGTAATTTTCCAAAATCTGTAATTACAGCCATGGCCGCATAAACTCTTATTGGGTTGAAAGGGTATTGGGTACTGAAGGTCATGGAGAATTGATTGCATTGTAAAAGGTAGCTATCTAAGGTGTTTATATAAAGAGTGTTAGTTTTATGCAGACATGAAGCATTTAGGCAGCAGAGCTATAAGTGGATCAAATCAGGAAGTGGAGCAAAAGAGAAAGTAGACCCAGCACAACAACTCTCCTTGAACTTTAGACGAGAAAGGGGTTACGGATGTATTTCTTTCTGAGTAGCAGAGAGAATGGCGATGATTTTAAAGCACATATCTCGTCTTTTCCCTGCTATCTAAATACAACCAACTCTCTTTTTGCAACTACGATCCTTTGTTCAACCCTGTAATCTTAATCTTAAATACGACCCCTTCCACTCCCCCGTCTCATATGTCTCGTATACTTCATTTCACATATAATCTATCACCAATGATCTCCCACTCTAGTCTAGGAAGCCCTAAGTTCAAACCTCACCCCTCAACCATAAAACCTCCTTCCCTCAGCTCGTACGTAAATAAATAAGTATTCAGTGACGATCTTGAAAGAATCTATCAGACCCCATGAAATCTCGAAGAGACAACGCGAATTTGGGCGAGGAATCGACGTACATACCATTCTGTGTTTCCAAGTTCTCATATTTGCTGTTTTTGAATGGCGAACGTTCGGATGAAAATTAACAAGATATAAATAATAACTGGGGGGAAGGGGGGGGGCGCGAAGCAAGCTTAGCTAGTAGAGAAAGGAAGAATTGCAGTGCTACATTAATATAATAAAATACAAAAATATCTGGCCCCACCAAGGCTGCCTTCGCGTTTCTTACGTAGCAGAGAATGATTTACTAAGAAGACTCGACCTTGACAGGAGGCGTAATCGTGCCTACATAACACTCGTTCCTATATTACGATCCTGGTAAATTTACATTATTGAGACCAGAGGGCATTCCGCTGTTTCTAATATCTCGTTTAACAAAGGGCTTTTCGTTTTCTTAACCTCAATCTTTACAGTAGTCTTCCTTTGACAGTCTTGCCGACGAGAGCACCGCTAGGGACTTCACCTCTTACCCGTCACCTCTCTTAAGCAAAACCCCGGAGACCCTATTTTTATTCAGGGACACCCCTAAAGGTACGGTAAATTGAACCACGGTCCTCCCATCTCGACGCGGGAAGGTATCCGAGGATTCTTTGATCAATTGTCCCTATTCAATGGGGTCTCAACTTTATCGCTTAGAGCTTCCCCTCTGTAGTTATCTTGGATTCCTACGCGCTTTTGATCCGTTGATTAAGAGTTTGGGTTTTGCTCGGTTAAAGAGGCGAGGGTTGTGATTTCGACGGTAGTTCGGGTTTCGAAGCTAGAACGTTCAGATGAAGTTATCTAAGATGAATTAAACTAGAGAGGTAGAATTCTATTAACAAGACAAAATAGGGACACTACATCCTACATGGCGCTGGCGTGATTCGATCAGGTTAATGCTCTACTTTGCCACACGGTAGACTTGGTGATGGATAGAATCGGTCGAGCTGGTAGTAATTAAAACGTAAGAGAGAGTATTGCATTTATATTAACGAAATCCTCCTATCGGTTTACAATAGTGAATATTATTTGCTAGCTCTGCGTAGCTGCTTCTTTGGTCCTTAGCGTACTATAGTATCTATAAATACGTAGGGACTTAGCTAGCTATAGATATACTTGCTTCGACATATAACCACGAGACTTGGTTATTACTATAGTAATATGGGTCTTTTATATTACATGTATTAAGAATAATTTAAACTAACAGCTTCCTTTAAGTTTTGTCATTAGTTTCCCTACTAACGACACTTCTAAGAAAAAAAGGTCGCATGCTGAAATCTACCCTCGATAAACAAACCAGGTATTACCTACCTATTCTACCTACTAACAAACCATTCCACTCGTCCATCTTTCCATTCTACATTAACCAGAACTCCACATCCGTATTCTCCTTCAATTTCTGTTGGTACGACCTGGTTGTCGTAAAGGGTGATACACAAACATAATCTCTCTTTGTATTCATTCGTGTATTCAGAGTAAAGGTAAAGAGAGGTGGTACTCTACAGACTTAAGTATGTGAGTAGCAAGCCACTCACATGACCTAAAGTATATAGGTCTACCAGGCTCTCGTACAAGGTGCTATTCACCAGAATTATATACCGACAATTTCAAACCTATAAAAGATCTATCGTAGAACCTACGTCCCTCAATTCCAAAGAGTGAAATGCAAGATTGGCTGGTACAGAAGGAAGCCACGGGGTGTATAGAGATTATAGACGAGGGAAGAGAATTTGATTTCCAGGTGGCAAACACACGGAGTGTCTATTCAAAGTCGTATATGTGTAAGACAAGGGTTGAATTACCTTTATAAGATGGCCGTGAGGAGATAGTTTCGATAATAACTTCTTTCTCGACAGTAGTTTGGGCTTTGGGGGTTATACGTTCAGATGAAACACGCTAACAATAAATGGTGAGATTCACGTCTTTAGAAAGATATAAAAAAGGTCTATAATAATAATTCACGGTTTCGCCCACAACAAAACGAGGATATCACTTATTTCCCTTCTTCTACCCCCGGCAAGGATTAGTCGACGCGTGTATGTGTCCTGTTTTTTCCTATCTACAACATATCCACCTATAAAATCCTCTCCCTAGGAACATCTCTTACCATCACAATATTGAATATTCCCACTCTCTACGCCGCACGTCACTGCATTGTCTAGTAACCTCCTATCCTTCTAGTATACATAGTATAGACAAATTTACCTTTAGCTAACACCTCTCGAGTCTTATTTTCCTTTCACTCTCTTACCTATATTCTAAAAGTACGCTTAAACTCTAGTTATAGCAGAACATTAATTTTCGACAACACTTCTTTCCTAGACAATACTATTATTTCGAATGTGAATAATTCGGATGAAAACTATATAATATGTTGGATAGTAATCTACACTAGTCCCAAAGCGGCTAGTCAGGGCACGGACCAGGAGCTCGGACCAGGCTAGCATGTACATATATACACCGTAGAACAGACTTAGTATAACACGCTTCTATACCCCGATCCTTTACTTAATAAGTTATAAGTCCGGGTTTACGTACCCTATTTATAATTAATAGTAAGAGTATCTAAAGAAGTTAAAGTATACTCCGTTAATAAAACCGTTACCCTCGACGAGCAGGGTTTAAGTTATTACCTAGGAGTAGGGTATTTAATACTTAAGAGGAGTATTATATACCTGGGCCGCCCTATTAAACTTAACGTAATAAAGTAATAAGGTGTGACGGAGCTGGATTTCATTTGACAGGATTTCATTCGCTTGGCCAAGCACGTGACGAGACTTGGCATTGGAACAACTTAAATAACTTCGCTCCTTTCAGATTCTCTTCTCTCTTTAGTTTGATTTCTTCGTACCTACGGTTTTAGTTCTAGCAATTGATTCAAAAGCTGTATACACTTTATCCTTTGTTGGCATCCGTGACATATATACACACCGTAGGATAGACTTAGTACAACACGCTTCTACACCCCGACCCTTTGCTTAACATAATAGAACTAAAACTAAAGACGAATAAGTCGCTCTACTGTAGATATCATTCTAACCCTGTTCCTACCGTAGAGATGGGATACTCGTACCCACGAAAAGTTTCTTGGTTAATATACCACCCGGCACGCTAAGAGCGGTTTTGACTAGCGTTTTAAATTCTATAGAATATTTTTTATAATCTGATATTCGGAATTAAGTTTATATAACTATGAATTATAAGAAACTAGCTATGATAATACTTTCCCTCTTTTCCTCTTTGACGTACACCCACCCATCCACCTCCACGGATTTATAGCTCTGGCTCAGGGTCGAGGATAGGGATGTTGATTGTTACTGGAGTTTGAGTATGTTTTACGAGTACATAAATCACATTGACATTGACATGAAAAAGAGGCAAGTAGAAGTACTAGATATCATAAAGGAATCTGTCTTATTACTTTCCATAAAACCGTTGAACGGGTCTGCAAGCTAGCTAAGTAGGTACTGGAAACTCTTCATCTAACGCCCAAGGTAACTCGCCAATTGCAACGACTGCACTGTACGCAAGAACAGAAGAAGAAAAACGGGAGAGGAAAAGTAGGGAGAGAGAGAGAGAGGAAATCTAAGCAAACACAAATAAATAAATAAATACATCCACCCATTCCTCCACCTCCAGTATTGATTGAGGAAAGGATTTGATTTCGTGTGTTCCGGAACGCCGATGCCCCGCGTTTCGTGACAAGAACAAACAAACAAACGGTTACTGAAAACTCTGCGGACTGAAAGTATGACAGAAAAAAACGTAGGACTTCTCATGCGGATGGAAGGGAAAACTCGTCTCGAAGAAACAAAGGCAATCCATACATGGAGGTTTATCGACGGAAGAAAACTGGCAACGGAAGAAAGCTCAAGGGATCCAGGTTGAGGATGGGAAGAAAGACATGAGCAAAGGAACACCTGCAGGAAATTCCTCTGTTCCTCTCCGAGCAAGGAAAACATAATGTCGCAACACATCGTAAGAAAAATCTAGCTCCTCTTCTCTGTAAAAACATGACGACTCGTAAATCCATCCTGCAATCGGATGTCCACGACCTGGTTCTCGGGGATCATCTCGTGCTTCAACTCCCAGTCCATACGTCTACACAACTCGGCGACAACCACATCACAATCCCCCAGCATATCGACGTCAAAATTAACATGGGAAACTGGTTCGCGGGAGATGTACATTTGCGGGATGCTAGCCGGCAAGTAAGGAATGACTTCAGAGACAGGAGCGACTTTGAGTGAGGTTCCGATAACGATGACTAAATCAACTTTATCGACGTCGTGACCGGTGAGTCGATCCGAGAACTTATCGGGTAGTGGTTCGCCGAAGAAGGTGATATCTGGCTTCATGACTCCAGCGGCGGGGATATCGTAATCTTCCTCTGGCTCAGAATCGGAGTCATTGTCGAAACGACGCTTCTTCTTTTCGCCGTTGGCGGAGCGTTTGCGCTTCATGGCATTGGGGGCTTTGAGTCGACGGAGTCCTTCGATGCATTTATCGCATCGGGGGATTCGACCTGCTCTGATGTCTGGAAAGACGGCTTCACCGGGGACTTGGTACTTGCATTCGATACAGGAAGCAGTAGCGAATGAGCCGTGACATTGGACTAATTTTTCCGGGAGGATGCCAGCCATGGCTTCGATATTATCGATGTTTTGAGAATAGTTGGTCAGCAATTTTCCTTTTTGTTGCAGGAGAGCAATGAAAGCGTGAGTCGGAGTGAACCGATCACCTGAGGGAATGATATCGCGAGCGACCGTGTAAAAGTAAGTGGGATCTTCTCTAAAAATGTGAATGTCAAAAACCTCTTGCGGATCATTCAGACCAAGATGTCGCAGCTTGGAGTAAAGACCAGTGTCCTTGGATCTGAAATCAGGTATGCCAAGCGAGGTTGAGATACCAGCACCGGTCAGCACGACGATATTGTGAGACTTGAGAATTAAATCGACTGCATCATCGATCGTGTTGAACTGAGGAAGCTTGATCCGCTTGGATAACTCCCGACTGATGGCCAAACCCAAAAGACGGTAATAAGCGCAATCATCCATGCCCTCGAGGAAGCCTGGAGGTTGAATGTTGAAAGCCGTGAGAAGCTTTTTGGCAGTGATGAGACCACCATCTATATTGAGCTTGACGAATTCTTCAGGGCCTATTGATCGAAGTTGTTGACGAAAAGCAATTGCCTCTTCGTAGGTGCAAGTTTGGGAGCCTAATGATTGCGTGATTAGCGCTTGGTGTATGCAACCTTGAAAGGTTTCATAGTTCACTCACCATCGTGATTAAAGAGCTGTTGGTCATCCATCTCAGCCAGAGTGTCTTCAAATAATGACAGATTGTCAGATTCATCATCCTCATCGTCGGAAGATTCAATCGCAATCCCGCCGTCGGCCTCAAAGCCATTGACTTGATTGACTCCATTGACACGTGGAAGATCGGTGTTGATCAGGGCGTCACTATTGACCTCGGATTCTTCAGAATCATCAGGAAAAGGGGGCCCATTGAGAGTATTCGCCGTCACCATGGGTTTGGCGACCAAAGTGGCCTTGGATTGTTTGACCTTCATGTTTGGGGGCCGAGTGGGGGGTAGATGCAGTGCACCAAGGTCGAGCAACGAAGGGGGGTGGATGAGGTGGGTTAGGTGGGTTAGGTTGGGTTGGACAGGGAGCTTTAGTGGTCCCGATCAGGCGTTGTGTTGTGGAGAGAAAAGAGGTTTATGTTGGGTTCAGGAGGTGGAAAGTCGGAAGGCCGTCGCGCTTGGATTGGTATACGCTAGCGCGAGCGGGTTTAGGGCTAGGGCAGGGTAGGTTAGGGTATGGTAAGGTAAGGTAGGGTAGGAGTACGGAGTAGGTAGGTACTTGGAAAGGAAAGCCTAAGAAACTTTTTTTTTGGGAGATGCAGGAGACGCAGCAGACGCGCGATAGAGTGTGTGACTTTTCACGAAATTAATGGGCAATTAGCCAGGCCCTTTCGCCACATTCGGAGCGATAAAACACTTATCCAGACTCATCCAGCCAGTCGCTGCAGAAAAGGCCCCAAACGAGATACCGGAAGCTCGGACTACCAGTGGCCGGCACGTGGAAAGACGTCCGACGATGAAGCCGACTTGCTGTGATTGGTGTAGGAGGGGAGTTTAGCGGATCCCGATTAGACAAGCTGTACCTATTCCAGGAAAGGGTTGAGCACAGAGTGTCCAGGAGAACCTGAGCTCGAGATCTTGGGCAGCAAAAGAAATGGGGTCTCTGAGAGCCTTATGCGCTAAACTGCCTACGCTAACATACAGTACAGTACCTACAATACCAATCCTGTAGCCAGCCCTAAAGCCGTACATTCGAAGTTTCACACATTCTCTTTTGCCTTGTCGACTCATCTCATTTGCATCTATTACAGCACCCTTCCCAGTCACTTCACAGTCACTGTCATTACCTACGTATTTGTATTTGTCTCAGGCCCGGTCTCACTCTCGCTCGGCTCGCATCCACAACCATCACATCTAAAAGACATCGCTGTAATTAATACCGAATTGAGACGTTACAGAGCATTTCACAGTTGCAGTCAGGTAGAGTGGCGTTGCGTTGCGTTGCCCTGCGTTTACTCAACATGACCACTTAGGAGGGCCATTTAAACCACGGCATCGAATCCCTACATGCAATGGCGTCTCACGACCCCTTTACAAGTAGCCCAATTACCCCAACTAGCCCTAGAGATGACAAAACGTTCAACACCCGACCAATCTTGTCCTCTCCCCAAACGCATCTACCCGATCCAAGATCTCACGCCTCGGGCTCAAGTTCGGTAGCAAACGCCGTCAGCAATGACTTTGATGCTCAAACCAAACGTCGTCGACGTCTTACCTTTACCCGCACCGGGCGTCATGAGGAAAAAGCAGATGCCCAAGCTGCAAAACATATCCGACTCCAGGCTTTAAATCCTGGAACTAAATCCTCGGCATCAAGTATTTATTATGGCTCCTTTAATCACAGTCCTCGACGTTCAAGAGCATCGTCCATACGAAATTTCACAGGATCCGGTCCAACGTCTCCAAGAGTCAGCATCAACCATAGTCATCTTCAGGCTTTGCTGCAAAATTTGAACATGGATCTCGAAACTTATGGAGTAGAAGAAACTCGAGATGGCTTTTTTGATGGCTCATTTTCAAAACCACCCAAACTAAATCGCGACGAATTGTTGGAAGATGCAGAGGAACTTCTTCCTGCTGAGTTCAAGAAGAAGCATCCTCTATCTCCAAAACACTTTCTACCAAGACAATGGCGTGACATTCAGAGTGTGGTACGAGCGGTAACCACCACCCGTTCTGGCATTAAATTGGCGAAATCTTTCCTCGGGTTTTTCATTGCCTACGTTTTATGCCTGATTCCCGTGGTTCAGATATGGTTAGGACGATACAGTTACATTATGGTACTTTCAACAATTATCAATCACTCAGGCCGAACAGTAGGCGCTCAATTCGATGGCGCTTTTCAGACTAGTCTAGGGACAGCAGCTGGATTGGGATGGGGAGCCTTCGCACTTTGGCTATCAAATTCCACTTCTGTTGCCAGTAGAGGTTATGGAGGTATTCTTGCTGCATTTCTCGTCGTGTTTATGGGTACAAATGCAGCACTACGTTCATACTATGTACGCATTTATCAACTCGTCTTATCTGCTGGTATTGCTGTCATTTATACCTGTCTCGCAGATACTTCACAGGCCGTCGCTTGGGGAAAGCTTTTCGATTATGGAATCCCTTGGTTATTAGGACAAGCTATCTGTCTCATAATTGCTTGCGTAGTTTTACCAGACGCTGGAGCTCGTCCACTTGCCGTGTCGCTTCACACTGCGTTAGGCGTCATGCAAGATGGTCTTGTGTTACCTAATCCCAACCCTACTGCTCTCCATCGTAAACTGGCATTAACATTTGTCAATCTCTCGCAAGCTTATCGAGATCTTACCTTGGATTTTTCAGTCTCGCGATTTCCACCTTCGGATGTTGCAGCGCTGCGTAATCTTATGCAGGCTGTTGTCAGATCCCTACTCTCGCTAAGGATGGAAACGGTGCTGTTTGACAATTTTGAGAGGAGTGATTTCGGTTCCCCTACTAGAGGCGCCAATACTCCCACGAGAGGATTCTATACTCCAACTCCACTTTCCCCAACTCCTCGAGGCGATGACCCCGATAGCCCGTTTTCCGAAAGTAGTTCGGAAGTTTTTAACCTGCACAGTCCATCCGGTTACTCAGCGGGCGAAACATTTGCCGATTTCAACAAAAAGAATCGGAATCGTCCTCCAGTCATCAGAACATACACAGGAGAGAAAGCTGTAAGATTGGTAACTGGCAAACTTGCACAGCCGACCTCAAAACTGCTTGCCCGAATGAAAAGTGCATTCGAAAGATGTGATGCTGTTTTGATGGAGATGTCTGGGTATAGACAATGGCTAGGTCCACCAGTGACCGTCTCCTCAGACCTTATTGGAATTTTGACCAAACTCCGAAAAGGAATTATCAAATACGACGAAGCAGAGGAATCTTTAATGGATAACCCAGCCTTACCACCAACCTACTCGGACCATCCTGAAGTCGTCGAGCTCTTCCTATTCATCCATCCCATCCGTCAAGCAGCCAGAACAGTCGAAGCCCTCCTCGTCAAAGTCATGGAAATGCAACAATCGCAACAAAAATCCAAAATCTATCCGCCTTCTTATCCATTTACCAAGGGAATCCAAAGAACCAATGCCCAGGTCCGACATGATCGTGGAGGCGTAACAGCAGGTTTCTACTTCCGCTCTCAAACCCAACTAGCCCGCACCATGCGGGGAATGGCAAACGTCTATAAACCCCTCCCTCACCAAAAAGCACCTCCAAACATGGACGAGAAAAATGAATCCTTCGGCCTCTCACGCTCCGACACAATGGGAAAATACGAAGAAGAAGAAGACCTAGCTCTAGACCGCAACGCTCCCAAGAAACGGAAAATCCGCTATCGTCTATGGTTGATACTCCACCGACTTCAGGGCTTCGAAATGCGATTCGCTTTGAAGGTCGTGGTTGTCACCGCTTTACTTGCAATTCCCGGATGGTTACCACAGACGCAGCATTGGTGGAATAGGAACGAGGCCTGGTGGGCAGTGGCTATGGTATGGATCATGTCGCATCCCCGCGTAGGTGGCAACATCCAAGATCTCTTCACGCGAGCCCTCTGCGTGATCCTCGGTGCGGTATGGGGTGGATTAGCATACGGCGCCAAAAACGGGAATCCGTTCGTCATGGCTGCTTTCGCATCCGTATACATGCTCCCCATGATCTACCGCTTCACGCAATCTTCCCACCCCCGCTCCGGGATTGTCGGGTGTATAAGTTTTGTGGTCGTGAGTCTGGCGGCGAAAGCAGATGAGGGTCTCCCTTCCGTTGCCCAGATCGCCTGGACGAGAGGCGTGGCGTTTACGGTTGGTGTTGTGGCTGCGGTGGTGGTGAGTTGGGTTCTTTGGCCGTTTGTGGCGAGACATGAGTTGAGGAAGGCGTTGGCGGCGAACATGGTGTATATGAGTATCATATATCGGGGTGTGGTTGCAAAGTACGTGTACTATGAAAAAGGCAACGAGCCGGGCGTTGAGGATGTTAGGAAATCTGGTTTGTTTCTCCTTTCCTGATTCTCATCTCATCAATCAACTAACATCTTAAAGAAATGCTAGAAGGTCGACTCCGCGAAGGCTTCGTTCGCATCCGTCAACTCATGGTACCTCCCCCTCCATCTCCCTCATCCCTCTAATCCCCCCAATCCCCCTCTCACTCTTCCTCCCACCCTCCCACTAACACCCCCAGGCTCTAACCCGCCACGAAATTCGACTCCGCGGGCCCTTCGATCCCCTCCCCTACTCAGCACTAATCGATGCCTCAGAGCGCTTCTTCGAGTACCTCGTTTCCGTGCGGCAATCCTCGCTCTTCTTCCACCCTCATTACATCTCCAATAACGACCAAGCCGCCGAGACTTTGTTGAATTACCGTCGTGATGCCGTAGCTGCTATTTTGATGAATCTCTATGTTCTTGCGGGCGCGCTTAGAGGGGGTAGGAAAGTTCCTGTATGTCTTTTTTTCTTTCTTTTTTCTTTCCCAACTCCAATCCTCCTTCCTATCTCCTCCCAATCACACCCCTCTCCCCTCCCTATCCTCCTCCCCCACCCCCCAGCCCTATATAACCACTAACAACCC
>CAJVRM010000056.1:13202-36062 GCA_911693285.1 Hymenoscyphus albidus | reverse complement strand
TCATTCTCTCCTATATAACCACTAACAACCCAAGCGCTACCTCCCCTCCCCCGCCCTCGCACGAAAAAACCTGCTAGACAAAATGGCCGAAGTAGAAGCCGATTCAGCACGAGACCGCGACAGGGATCTCTCCTCCCCCATCGACGACGACGAAAGCTCTAGTCCCGTTAATGGCGTCAGCAGATGGAGTATGATTTATAGTTATAGCTACTCCCGTGCTCTAACGGGTTGTGTGAGGGAACTTGAGGCGTTGATTTTTTGGAGTAAGGAGGTACTTGGGGAGATGGGGTGAGTTTTTTTTTTATGTTTTCTTTTTTTTTTTTGGATTGTGATTCTTTGTTTGAATTTTGATGTTGATAATATTTTGGGGGGTTGCCTGAAGAGTATTGGATTTGGGGGTGCACCACTGGAGAAAAAAATTGGATCTGGGATATTTGCTAATACGTGTGTTTGTGTGTGTGAATAGATTCGATCCGAATGGTGCTGATAATGAGTATGGGATTGGGATGCCGGTTAGTAGGGCGTGAGAACCTCTTCTTGATCTAGATATATCTATACCGAGGCTATCGTGCTGTTGATTTGGGTTTGGATTTGGGTGGGAAATTGGAGATTGGAGATGTGTGTGTTTTGGAATGATGGATTGGATAAGAAGGTTGATTGAGGTTGTGTGGATTGAGTATATAGGTGGTTCACTTAGAGGTAGGGGCTGTAGATTGGATTTGTAGATGGTTTAGCTGGGGGTTGTATTTACGGGCTGGTGGTTGTTTGTCGTGCATTTTTTGGGGCATAGGGGTGAGGTGGTATTTGTGTTTTTGTTTGCTGGGTTGTTTAGAGGCTTATAGATTGTTTATAGATTGGAACTTTGAGACGAGTGGATGGAAATGTGGGTGGTTGCGATAGTAGGTTTTGATCCTTGGGTGGTTGTTTATAAGGGGGGATAGATTGGTTAGATATACATTGATTATAGAAAATGGAAGGGAGAGGAGTAGGAGTGTTTATACTATAATTAGGATATGAAAATATATAAATACTTGTATCTACCTATATACCTTTTGTATCTAGCTAGTATGTAATATCTCTTGTCCGTTCCTTTCCCGTACTTTCCTATTTATACTCCTATCTAAGGCCTTTCTATTAAGGATTTTAGGCTCCCTTATTTTTTCTATTCCGAACTAATTAATATACTCCTTATCCTTGCTAGGGTACTAGATAGGAAAGGTTAGGAGTACTCCTAAGAGGCTTACTAATTAGTATTATAGGTTATAGTAAGTCTAATTAGTACGAGTACTAAGTAGTAAAACTACTGGAAATTAGCTGGACCCTAGATAACGTCCATAGTACTCCGACGTATATTCGAAGTTCGTGCCGTACTTTAGTCGTAGTAGAAAGACTGCTTACGAACCCTTACCAGTACTCCCACGTGCCTTTGTGCCGTAGTAAAAAGCCTATCACTTACGTAGCAAAAAGACTGTTACTTGGCCGATGAATAGTGATTGGCATGTTCAACATAGGGGCAGCCTGTCCAAGGTATACCTCCGCGGCCCATTTTGTAGATACATAACCATCGCTACCGTCATTCGGCGGATTGGTGTTCGTATCCATGTAGGATTCCACAGCGCCCGATGAGATGAAATGCATTGGAATGGCGTGGACAGCAGCCAGTTGGGTCAATTCTTTGACCGAGTCGACATTATCAGGTCGCAGGACATCATATCTATCCCAAAACGATCGATTGGCAGCACAATGGATAATAACATCCGTTTCATCCACGAGTGTGTCAAAAGACTCCTCTTGAAGGCTGAGATGAGGCCTCGAAAGGTCGGCTTTCATGATGATTACTTTCTCTGCCTCTAAACCTTCAAGAATTTTGGCGGTCTCGACATGGCGAAGCAAAAGGATAATTCGAGAAATTTTGGAATCTCCAATCATGCTTCTAAGCAGATGACGTCCAAGAAAACCCACCGATCCGGTCAGCAAAACTGTGAAGCCTTTCTCCTTCATGGTACGCTCCGTGCTACGCTTCAATGTCGGCAAGACTCTCTGCGTAGGATCTGGTAGACATGTCTCTACCTCCCAGTCAATTTTGCTGGCTGGGAGGCTATCAGCAGTGGTAGCCATTTCCCTAAGAGTACTGGCTGCCATGAGAGTGATAGGTTTTGGGGTAGTGTGGAATGATTTCTGAATCATCGACTGCAGCTTCACCAGAAGAATTGAGTTACCGCCAGCGAGAAAAAGTCAGAGTCTGCGGTAAGTGGTCCGGGGTCGATGGGCATAATGTCCCGCCAGAGCTCTGACATAATCCGCTCTGCAATAGTGATAGTATTGGAGGCGTAAGAACCGTTTCTTTTGCTAGGAAGCGGCATTGCTTCGATAGTCTTTCTATCGATTTTGAGATGAGGAGTCTTGGGAATGTCCGCCAATGTTATAATCATGGACGGCCGCATGTAAGAGGGCAGTGGGAGGCTGTGGCAAAGGGACTGTGCTTTCTCTTCCTGTTTCTCGGGTGGGTAGTCGTTCGCAAACACGACGTGTGCCACCAAATGGCTTCCCTCCCCATGCCCCCGAAGCGTGACAACTGCGTGTAGAAGGACACCTGCGGAATAATTAACCAGCACCTTTTCGACCTCTTCCATCTCCACGCGAAAGCCGCGCACCTTGACCTGAGTATCTCCGTCAAGACGGCCATCACAGAACAGAGTGCCATCTCCTAGAAGACGACCCCGATCTCCAGTTCGATAAACGTTGTTAGGACTCCCGAAGAAAACATCGGGAATGAACCTTTGTTTCGTTAATTCGGCATCGTTAAGATAGCCTGACACAACGCAGGGCCCGCCAATGATGATTTCACCAGATACACCAGAAGGGACCGGTTGTAAGTTGGAATCAACGATGCAGACCGAGTATCCTGGTAGCATAAATCCGGCTGGCAAAGGATCTGGAAGTTGTGGATTTGACCATTCTAGCTCAATTTTCGTTGAGTACATTGTCGTCTCTGCTGGTCCATAACCTTTGAAAAGATCGAGGCCAGGAAGTTCCAGGTTTGGAAACTCGAGCGCGAGCCCATGGCTCATTGCTTCGCCGCCTGAGAATGCATATTCCCAAGACTTACAACGGCGCAGATAATCTGAGCTATACCTCATCCACATGGCATACTCGGAAGGTGTGGCGCACGTGTAAGTCACTCTTTCGGCAATCATTATCTTACTGATTTCAATAGGATCTCCCCTACTGCGGGCTGGCACGATAACCAGGCACCCTCCTTTGGCCAGAGCAGCAAATATCTGGTCGAGGGAAAGGTCAAAACTGAAAGGGCTCTGCTGCAACACGATCAGGCGGCTCTGAGAGTTCGCGAAAGTGGTGCTGGACGCTTCCGCAGATGCCACGATATTTTCATGGGTCATCACAATGCCCTTTGGTTCATCAGTGGGACCGCTTGTGAAAAGAATGACAGCTTGAGCGTTGGCCATTGCATGATTTGGCAGTGAGGTCACGGCCATTTGCGAGTTCGACAAGCGGGACACTGTTATCTCTCTGGCGTTACTAGCCCCAATGGACTCGACCTGTGTGGTTGTGGCGCTATCTGTGAGAATTATGGTAGGAACGGCGGCTTTGACAATGCTAGCGAGACGTGGGATGGAATTGCGTAGGTCGAGCGGTACATATACTGCACCAGCCCTGAGGATAGCCAGCATTGAACAAATCCAGTCCGAGGATGGTTCTTTAAACACACCAACGATAGCTCCCTTGATTGTCCCAGAATCTCGGAAGACTCGGTCTATAGCGTCAACTCGAACCTCCATTTGCGTGTATGTCAACTCATTTCCGTTGCCGTCTTTCAAAGCAATTTCGGAAGGGTGGTTTCTAATAATCTCATCGATCCGGTGGCTTATTGCAGGTTTCCACTCGAAGTTGAACTCGTGTGCTTTTACGCATTCAGTCAGTCATCTCCGTGTCACCTCCAATTCAAAATGACTTACCTTTACCTATTGACAGAGCTGTCTGAAGATCAAATGTGGACCAAGCTCCAATGTCTTGAACATGTTTCTGTGGATTTTCGACCATGAAGTCGAGGACTTTAATGTAAGAACGGAGGAAAAGCTGAGTATTTTCTTGAGAATATAGCGAATCTTGAAGCCGTAGGCTGATTGCCGTAGAAGAGTTGACCTTTTCAGTAATTTCTAGCGAAATATCATATCCGGTGGCAGCGTTGCGCCATTTCTCATCTTCGATTTTGCAGTCTCCCCAATCGGCCCGCTCTTGCACAACTTGTCTGTAATCCAAGAAAACTTGAAATATTGGTGTGTGCGCGTTTGATCTTGGAACCTGCACCTCTCTTAGAAGCACATCAAAAGGCAACTGGGAGTACTGCAATGCCTCGTATGCTATATCGCGCGCCGCTCTTATGGTAGAATCAACTGTAGAGGATGAATCATGTCTGCGGAAGTGCAGCGGAAGAAGATTTAGGAAGAATCCTACGCTGTTCATGGTGTCTTTGTTCCCGCGATTAGCATCTGCAATTCCGATCCAAATATCTCTGGTGTCGGGGAGTAGTTTGAACAGGAGAGCTTGCACAGCGCTCAGATAGACGTGGAAAGAAGTAGATCGATTTTGCCGTGCTAGTTGTCGTATCTTTGCAGCAAGACTAGCATCTATGTCCACGGTTGCTTCGTGCTGGCTGTAGTTCACGACCTCTCTTGTCACTGTCTTGGCGAATGGTAATAGTTCAATAGGCTTGGGTTGTGTAGAAAGCTCTTTCCGGTAGTGGTTGATGATCTTGTCCAGTCCTCCATTCTCGTACAATTGTCTCTGCTGAGTGGCAAAATAACGATACTGGGATTCAGCTGCTAAGATTGGCAGAGTATGCTTTCTGTAAGCATCTTCGAGATCCTTGAAGTAGATACTGAAACTGTATCCATCTAGGAAGATATGATGCATCCCGATGAGGAGAAAATGGGTTTGGTCGTTTAAGGAAAGAAGAGATATGTTCACTGTGTCTCCACTCGAAAGATCCCACTCTTTGTCGTGAATGCGTTGAAGCTCCAAGTCTGCTTCTGCTTCCGAAGCTAGTCGTTTCGTGATTAATCTCGTAGCTGAGGTTTGTCTGATTCCCTGCATAGGCGTTCGATCATTGCCTTCTATTGAGTAGAACAACCGAGTACGGAGGATCTCATGGCGTTTTCCAATTACTTCCACGGCAGTTTCAAACGAACTTATATCAACGGAGCCGGTAAGTTTCAACATTACGGCCACATTGAACGCCTTTTTATCGGAGAGATACTCGTTGAAGAACCAAAATGCCGCTTGGACGAATGACATCGGACTGGAGGACTCATCGAGAGGCTGGTTGGAAGTGCCGGATGGATGTTGTGTAGTTGAAGTTTCGCCAGGCCGCTCGTAGTCGAATGTGGGAGAGGACATGGAAACATTCAACGGTGCGAGTGTGTCCACTTCAGTGTGTACTGTAGTAGAACCAAGGGTTGAATACTTTGAGCGTCATCGACCGCTGAGCGAAAGGATCCTGGCGATGCTCCAGTGTTGACAGAAGATTCACTGCTTCTCCCGGCCATTGGCTCTTGACCAGCGGCAAGCGCCGAGAAAGCGACAACAGAAGGTGGCAATAGCGTGGAAGCTTGATCCAGCAGATCATTGATCGAGCTGCTACCCAGGATCTTGAGGACCGGAAGATCGACATCCAGCTCCTTGAGAAACCAAGTACGTACCTCAACAGCCATGAGGGAATCTATACCTTGCTCTACAAGGGTTACCTTTTCGCTTACGACTTCCTCTGGCGAAACAGCTAGGATTCTGCTCAATCTGGCCATGAAAGACTCTATTATTGCGTCAGTGATGTTTGATAGTCCAATGGGGAATTTTGATCTACCTCTGATGATTGAAATGGCTTCCGCCTTTGTCTTAACTCCTGCAAGCTGCAATCTTACCGGTAACGAAGATACGTTGCCGCCCTGATCATGCATACTCTGGCGTTCCGTGAGAAAGTGGCCGAACTTGACATCTTTCAGATATTGGTCTTTAAATTGGGCATCTGTGAAAGTTGGCGTTATTCCAGTGGTTAATTCACATATTTCGGAAGAATCTGGTCGACCGAGCATAATGGCTTCAGCGAACAACAGCTGCACGTCTTGCTCCGACATTGGCTTGTAACCAATCTTGGTGAAATTATCTTCGCTAGGATCTTCTGCCCTCTCAACATATCCAATGCCTATGACTGGGCTGATATTAATAGATGATCCGGCAACGCCACGCTTTTTCCTTTGCGCAGCAAGAGAGTTTATGAACATATTGGCCGCGATGTAGTTGCTTTGTCCGGTATTTCCTATAACAGCTGTCCCAGAGGAGAATAAAATAAAGAAGTCAAGAGGCACATCGTGGAATAGCTCATCCAGAAGCTGAGACCCAAGAACTTTGGGGCTTAGAACCTTGGTCAAACCTTCGTAGGACATGTTTTCGAGTAAACAGTCCTCGAGAACCATGGCACCGTTTGCAACACCTCCTATTGGAGGCATGGACTTTATTATTGATTCATGACACACGTACAAAGACTGACGATCAGTGCTGTCCCTGTTTGACGCAATTAGCCGTTTATCTTGCACTTTTTGGAGGCAGTGCAACTTACATTGACATAACCTTGATGCTAGCACCCATATTTTCCATTTCACGAAGTAAATTAGGGTGAATACTGGGACTTCGGCTAGTGAGCACCATGTACCTTGCGCCATGAGCGACCATCCACCTGCAGAGCGATTGGCCTAGCTCGCCGGAGAGACCAACAAAAAAATAAGTCTTATCAGGTTGGAAAATCGCACCCTCGTCGATGAGAGAAATTGCAGTCGTAATTGAAGGACTAGTGCAATCCGCAATGGCAAACTGTTGGGCAGCAATGACTTGGTTGTCTGAAATATTCTGAATTTGAATTGCAGGCACATCAGAAACAAAAGTATCCCGCTGTGCAAGCAAGTCAATACTCTTTAGAGCTAGTTTTAACTCATAAGAAACTTCGCTCTCAGAGACAAATGCTCTGACAAATGCGCCAGTACCAAAAAGCCGCGAGGGATCAGTGATTTCGCAATGTGGAGGCAAACATCGAACTATGAGTTTCTCGATGGCAGAAATCTCACGTCCTAGAGACATATTGATAAATTTTGTCGCAGTTGAGGGCAGCATTTGTCGGACAACGCGTTCAGAGATATTCTCAGGGAGGTAATGCCATCCTTTTTTGACGTTCTTCTGGGTTGAAGTGGTAAAATGAACCCTGAAAGAATTATCGTCCGCCATGGCATGCATGACATTGGCGACCGTCGGATGAGGATCATGAACAATAAACTGATCGCCCGTGTTTGATAGTCGTAGGATGGTACGTGCCATTATATGAGATGAGAAAACACCAAGCGCTTTTATTGGGTCAACTTTACCGATGGGTATGCACCAAGATGAAGGGATGGACACTGGAGTTTCTATGCTATGAGTGACCGCGAGAACATTCTCACTTGAGGCCATATTGATACCGGTACAGGCCATCAGTCGACACCCAGGGAGCATACTGATCGTGGACAGCAAGAAATTTGTCACGTGTATCGTATGCATATCTGTTGTAAACGATAATGGGGTTGAAATATGCAGTGGAGAGGCAATCCGCACCTCCCATGATTCGTTGTCACCAGCAAGGAGCAGTTTTGATTCTTGGAGGTTAATAGTTTCGCTCACAGTTCGACGAGAAGCGTTGTATCGTTTATTTCCGGCATCGTAGGGGTATAGCCTCGGGATAACAGTTATGTCGTTTTCAACGTACATTTCTGGTTCAAGAGACCAAAGGAAGTCCTCTTTTCTCAATTCTCGTGACCATTTATCAAGCACTTCCAAGCGAATAAAGTGTTCTGCTATGAGAGCAGAAGTCCCATTGGTGACACGGTCGATATCGAGCATCTCGAGGGTGATGTTAGGATACTTGAATCTCATACAACGCCCTACACCAAGAGTCATGTAACAATGAGGATTAATCGCTCTAGCACCGGTAGTGACCCAAAGGATATTTCCACTCTGGTGCCAGAGTGTTTTCAAAGCATCCAGCTTTCCTGCATTCATGGTAGAAAACAGCGGGTGGTCCAGCTCCGTAAGCGAAATGACAGAACTGGATTCGGAAATAGTAATGGTGCTGAGCATCTCAAAAGAGCTAAGGCGAATGATCTGACCGAACCTTGTCTGGGTCGGAAGAGCGCCAGATTGTGGAATGGGGCCCTGGCAAAACGGCCAGGGGTCGAGCACGCTTACCTTCTAGCAGGCGACGAGAACCACCTAGGCTATCGTGCAATCCTTGCAGACAAAGGAATTAAGTGATTAACTCCTGCTTTTGATTCTAACCTTCACCATATCTTATTTGTTTCCCATCAGAATGCGTTGCGATCGAGAGCACCCTTGTGGATCTTGCTCACAGCGATGCTTGGGACTTTCTTGTGCTTATCCCCCCGGTGCGTTACGACGGACCGATCGTGGTGTACACGAGCCAGCGCCTACATTACAAGACAGGATCCATCAATTGGAACACATGGTTGTTGATCTGATGCAAAAAACATCAACAAGCGAAACTAGCTATGAATCCTCACCCTCGGCTACTCCAGCCCCACTCGGCCCACTACTCACTACGAACCAGTCGAATACAAGTCCTTCAACTAGAGATCCTACCAGTATCAGCTCCCCTAACTTGGACAATGGCAGCATGCAATCAAATAGATCAGGCACAAGTTATGTGAATAGCGCTCACCGGGCCGCTGTTCTAGATGAGATTACGGAGCTCGAAGAACACTTCGAAAAGGAGATGCAATCCAGCCATTTGCCTCCTGATTCTCCTCTTTTTGATTCGACGGGTCCTCAGTTGTTATTATTTGGCCCCCCGAAACATGCAAGCAAACAAGAAATACTAGCCTCGATTCCTGATCGCTCTATTGTGGATCGTCTGGTCTCTCGTTACTTCAATTCTTTCGAATCCTCTGGTCAGTCTGCCGCGATGCTGCTTTTGTGAATAGAATTAATATTCTTGAGATAGCTGTCATTCATACTGTCCAATTTATGAAAGAGGTATTTTACTCTTTCTCCCCAAGACACACTTCTCAATGCTAACTGATCCAAGTATGAGGAGTTTTGGGAAAATCCATTAGCAACACCGGCCATATGGCTTGGACTTTTATCCACGTTGATGTGTCTCGGAGCTCAATTTCAGAAGTTCAGATTGGATCCCGGCATTCACCTCTCTTCGAACCTGTCGACGGAGCAGAATCTTGACCAGATGATCAATACCTTCAAGGAAAGAATCGTGCAATGCCTCATTCTTGGGGACTATATCAAAGGAGGCACTTATGTGCTTGAGACGCTCATACTTTACATAGCTGTTGAGGTATTCCGCTACAAAGATGCCGAAATTTGTATCTGGATTCTTCTAGGGACTATGGTTCAACTTGCAATGCACATGGGCTACTACAAGGACCCAACTCATTTCAAAGGAATGTCTCCCTTTGAGGCTGAGATGCGGAAACGTGTCTGAGCAACAGTGGTGGTTCTTGACTTAGGCATTTCAACCCAAATGGTAGGTATTCTTAAATTTGTCTTAGAATTCTTGAAACATCTCTTTTTGTACTGTTGCCCCTTCTTGTTCTTGAACATCCCTATCGAGGCGGTAATACTGACTATTAGATATGCCTAGGGACTTCCGAGGCTGATCAAGAAGTGGCAAACAGATGTAGGCGAACCTTTGAGCCTCCAAGACAGCGATTTCGATAGAGCCACAACATGCATGCCTGCATCACGACCGGAAACCGGCCTCACGCCCATACTGTACAGAATTGTTAAGGCCAGAATGATGACAGCTATCGGTCATGTTTGGGATTTTGCTGCTGACACAAGATCATACGATTATACCCAGGTCATAGAGATGGACAAAGAACTCCAGAAGACTTATATGTCTATTCCAGATTGTCTGAAATGGCGGTCGATGAATCACTGTATTACGGACTCCCCACAGGTCATCATACAGAAAATACATCTCGATATTATGTTTCAAAAGGCAAAAATCGTTCTCCATCGAAGATACATGAACTTCTCACTAACTAAAACGGAGTACGATCAATCACAAAAGTCCGGCCTAGATGCGGCACTGAAGCTACTTGAGTATCAAAGTATACTCCACGAAGAAACACAACCTGGTTGTCAACTTTACCACGAGCGTTGGAGAGTAACCTCAATAGTTAACCATGACTTTCTTCTAGCAACAAGCATACTCTGCTTTTCTTTGAAAAAGTCTTCCCATGAGAATTGTGAAGAGCTGGAAACGTCAGTTGTTGAGACTGTCCAGGCTTCTCTCAAGAGATCACATAGGGTATGGGCAAACTTGAGCAACTCGTCAAAGGAGGCACAAAAGGCAGCAGACGCGTTGACTGTGGTTCTTGGTGGTCATCAAGCTTATCCGAAAGCCGAAACCTATGCGTTTGAGCAAATCAAAACCTCTCCAAGTTACACTGCCGATCACTACCAACAAGGTGAGTCCAGGAACACGCGTAAATTTGCTCCTTGGAATATTAACAGTGACTAGACACCGTTACTAGCTTCGGTATTCGGTTCCCCATTTTCAATTTTGATGATTGGTCATCTCCGATGAATGAAGACGTCTTTGAAGACTTTTTGGCACCGATAACTGCCATGAATGAAGAATGGCAGGGAGATGAGGGTAAGAAGTGATTTCTTCCGACCGTTAATATGTTTGACTAACAATTATAAGCTCTCATGGACACAAGAGATCAGACAAATTGATTCTTGGTTCTTATGTGGTAATTTCCCTATGGTGGAATCAGCATCAATAGCGTCAAATTGAATTCATTCCACCCTTGCCCTTTTAGCTAAAAGATTGCCTTGTATTAGTAAAGGGTCTACCTAGTATTATCAGCATATCATTCTTCAAAATAACGTTAGCGTAATCCCGAGATCTATCTTCAAACTTGAAACTTTCCGTAAAAGAAAATCGACGACATACCACCCTTATTTGTAAGATTACACAACAGTTTCAATCCACTACGATACCGATTATCCCGATTTCGAGTCCAACTTAAAGCTCTTTGATCAGCGTACTAGAATTGGCAACCCGTAAATTGATAGCTTACATGTTGGCCCAGATGCACGCTTATAAATTTGGTGCGATATGCGGCTCGGTGAGGCTTAAATGTGTGTATATGCCCCCGTAGGAACACTCAAACTCGTTCACGTCTCATAATAAAGTCTTCTAAATAACCTGCTGCGACCATGTCGCATTGCGCTCGCAGATACATGTTATATATAATCGATGAAGCGCTTTCTTTGAGCTTATAGACGTCTGTATAAGTTTAAGGTTCGGCCCTAATGCAGCTGGTTTAAGGTAGGTGGGTCTACCGGCTGGAGTCTTGGCATCCCCCCCTTTTTCACTCCCGACGAAGGCATTCAACACTTGCGAATAGCTCGACGCACCACAGTCGGATCTGGCTCGCGTAATAGCTTCTGATATTTTCAGTTGAGCGCTATCTCTCGAGTCTATAAAGAAGTCAGTAGGATGAGAAGTACTCCCAGCGCTCCGGCTTTCGGTAAGGGTTATTGTTTAGTTTAGAGGATCGATTCTTCTGTAAGTATTATACTATCCCGCGTCCTAATTTAACAAGACCTAATGTTATAATATTAATAACATATTATGCAAGATATTGATTTAACTATCTAATGTATATTTTCGTACTTTCATTCTATTCTCACTCGTACGACATCTGTAGTTAGAAGGGCGTAGGTATGTAGTATCGACTATTACTTTGCTTAGTGCCAAGGCCCCAGCGGAAAGACCAGGAACAAAAACCCAACCGAAATGACTCAAACCACCACTCTTGCGCCAGCATTAGGCCCGAAACGCATATAGAACGTACGTTAGTTAGAAACCAATATTGTAAGCATTCAAGCTATATTTGAGTATTTCATCTATGCTTCTACGATGGCTATAGCTAGAATAGTTTAGGTTAGAGACGACGTACCTACTAGCCGCTGGGTAAATGGCCAGGTTAGGGCGGCGCCGGGGGTTCCGTAAAGTGGATGGCCACGTGGGAGTAAAGGAGCCTCCAGCTCGCTACTAACAGCGAATGTTAAAGGGTCTGGAAGCTGAGATGAACGGAAAATTCGCTTCCGCTGGCTTACGATATACCTTGTCTTGTGCTGTGTGGTAGGAAAGCGCTGTATGCGCGTACCTAACGGAGCACTTTCTTCCGCTAACCTTAAGCGATCGCGCAGTTAGAAACACACACCGATTCTCAGTATTAGCGTGGCTAGTAGGATAAGGAGACAGAGGTATTAAATCGCCTTTATACCGCGGGTCGAAAGGTATAGCGACTTGTATAACACAGGTATGTAATGTTCAAAGTGTGATTTTCAAGAACAGTAAATAAAGTACGAAAGAGGAATTTAGAAATATATTACTTCCTTGACGAGTAATCAACAATACCGTAAGACTCACGGAAAGAGACTTTTCGCCCTTTCCTGAATCATAGATACCTAACAACCAACCTCCAAGGGTATCTAAAATTAGATATAAGTACCCAAAAGACTTTTTAAGTATTGTGAAGGACTTTATCCCTAAACGGGTGGTTGTTCTATCATGTAGAGGGGCACACGTTGTGGGTTTAACGTTCGCGCTCTTTTTGAATTTTCCCAGCTATTCGTGTTTTTGACAATAATTATACAAGTGGCTGCAAGATATGAAGATCCGACATCAATAGTAAGCAAGTCAACAACTATCTTTGACATATCTTTAACGTACCTTTAACATATCTTTAACGTACCTTTAACATATCTTTAACGTACCTTTAATATATCTTTAATATATCTTCAATATATTTTCAGCGATGCCTTAATGATTAATATCAATCTCTAGTTCTATTCTTCTCTACGTCAAAACCCTTCTCATGTTACTTAAATTAATATGTCCTCTCCACTCAATTATCGATCGATCAGATCATCCTGCGAACGTTGTCGTACCCAAAAACTTAAATGCACTAGTGGCTCGGAGTTCTACAGCGATCGTTGTACAAGGTGCGCCCGAGCCAAACCTGAGTGCATCTACAGTCGCAGAAGTCGCGCCAATCGAACAACTGGAGGACAAGGCGTTGCGGAGAACGTTCAGACGGAGTCGATGCTACAAACCACTGAATCCGATTCGAATCCCATTATTCCAGACTGGTCCTTCTGGTCCTCTGAATCGTGGGTCGATGACATGAACAGCGATGTACTCATAAGCGAACCAGGATTTTGGGGATCCCCAGAGCAAGTGAATGCACCATACACTCTGGAAGATATTTCTATCTCGCCTAGCACATTTTCTTGCATAACAAAGGGCGAAGGAGAACCTACAGGCTTCCCAGTGCCGCTAGAGCTGCACAGAAAAGAGGATACATGCTCCACCGCGCAACTGTGGCCAGATTGGTAGAAAGAATCGACAAGACGTTGAACACGCTCGGAGGCGACTCCTCATCGCGGAATCCGATGCGCGTGGATAACTATCTAATCGGCTGTGCGTTGAACTTGACGCAGGACTTTTTGGATGCGCTTGGAAAGGTCCAGTTGCAACCTTCAGTTCAACCAGATTCCAATTCTCCGCCCGAAGGCCTGCCGACGGCTATCACTCCCTCTGGTGAAAATCCCACGTCGATCAGAGAAAATGAACTTTCCACACTAGCAAGCTCTACGGTCAATACACCATCGGTTCTCTTAGCTCTCAGCTGCTACATATCTCTGAGAAATCTCTACAACACGCTATTCACTCATTTCGAAAGGTACCTTAGCCTTGTGCCAGAACGCCGTCAGATTATCATCCACCACGCATCAACCCCGACCATGGGCGGAATTTTCAGTTGAGCGACATCGATTCTAGTAATGAGGTGTGCAAAATACACAAGGCATTTCGAATTCTTCTTGATGCATTTCAGTCGGTGGAGGATGTAGTCGGGCTCCCAGATTCGCATAGAGCAGTGAAAGTGTCGATGGATCGCAAGGAACAGAAAATTGCAGGTACTTCGCTCTTCCAGCAGGATTTAGCGCTGTGCTTCTTCGAGAAAGATGTTACAGGTGTTTTTGAGAGTAAGCATGAAGAAAATAATGGCCTGTTCGTTAGTATACATCTACTTAAGGCGCTAATTAGACAGAAGATGGACTTAGACCTCTAGTTTAATTTGGTTTTACTGTCTAACTCCAGAAGCTTCTACAAATTCTCTCAGCTCCAAGATCCTTTTCCAAAGGCTTTGGGTAGTACACGTACCACACAAACAAATTCAGTGCTAAGAACTCAGACCCTATCAATCAACCCATCAGTGAATACCAGCATTTTACCCCACCCCCAAAACATAATTGGGCCAGGACTTACCTGCCCCTACCCGTCCCACCGCACCACTCAGCTTTATAAGATAAGATAACCCTCCCTCAAGCAAATCCACCAACTACACACCTGTTGATGGTACCCTAGGCAACTGCAATGGTCTAGCGGTTCGAGAAATGCCCTAAGGTTCACTTTACTAGCCTTGTAAAATCATATAGTCCTTATAAATTATACAATAATATAAAACCCAGTACGTCTGGTTTTAGGTCCACTGCGCTCCTTAGATAGGTGTTGGATCTTGTTGCCATCTTTTATTCTTTTGGTGGTTTTTCAAGGGGATTTGTGTAGTGGGCACCGCTTGTTATTTTAAGGGTGTTCATGGAGGGGTAATATGGGTGAATGAGAATGAGGGATAAGAGCAGCTTGTCTGGCAATGGCATGAATAGCGCTAAGACCCACTATCTCTTCGCTCTTTGCGATCATTTTTAACCTTAGTCTAGGATGTTCCTTGTACGCCCCTAGTAGCACCCGACTGGTCCGACATTTGACTCTATAATTACATTGACACTGAGAACTTGAACGATGGGAATGAAGCTATTGGACACTGCTATTTTGCACATTGAAGTAAGCTTAATGGCATAGTTGCCTTGCACTGATTTGGAAACGCAAACTCATTTCTCAAATTTGCAAGGGAGGAAAATTAGAAATTCAAGGATGCAATGTCGTGCATTTAACGCATCCTCTAGCACGCTATCTTCCCAGGTTACACGGATGGCGAGCAATGACCTGGTCTCCCACGAGTGGAATCTGGACCCAATTATCGCCATGTGCTAAAGAACTCATTCGAAACACAAAACATACAACTTCAATATACGGATACATTTACAAAGGCATGCGCAAGCTCCAAAGCATCACCTAAAGCAACAAAAGCAACTTCCAGATTTCTCTTCAGTGCTCGTTCTATCAGCCTGCTGCAGTGAAGGACGGACCCCACCATTCCAAGTCTCGGAAGTATGAGATATCTTGGGATGCTCGTGTGACTCCTCCTCTTCTGGCTCTGCGTAAAGTTTATTATTCTGCCACGCGAATGTCAACATCTCGCTTTCGTCTCCTGTAGCATCATTGGGCCCGTGAATCTCGAGGGTAGAGGATTCGTGTGTGGTGTTCTTGTTAAATCGCGATGCTGTGGTCCTCTTTGCGCTCTGACTCGACTCCTGGGAAGAAGCCCTTGAGTGTGACTTTGGCGTAGGAGGTAGCAGCATCAATGGTGGGCGTCTGAATGTGTTCCCTCTCACCATCAATTCTTTTATGACTAAGAAACATTCTTTATCCTCCCAAGTCAAGGGTCCCTGCAGTTCTTTAGTGACAATATGCAACGCAGACGAACCGCTCGCCTCATTGAAATGAATTGTTGGATCCGCGCCGTATTTGAGGAGCAATTGTGTCATTTTGAAACTATCTGGTACAGAGGAATATCCAGGCTGTGCTTTGATTGCGTAGTGCAGCAATGGTCTTCCCGGATGCTGATTTATCATGAATCCTGGTCGTGAGATGGTGCGTTCAACCGATTTTTCAAGCCCCGATAAAATAGCGAATGTCAGTAGAGACGTTTTCCATTCTACTGGGACGTTGACGGGGTAGTTCTCCACTCGTCCTCCACTCCAAGTAGACCAGTGAGGGGGATCGCCGTCAGTTTTTAACATGACGCCTGACATCCTTTCTCGCTGAAGCATTGTGTCCACTCTATTGAGTTGCCTGGTCTGTGGAATTCCATATTTTAGCTCGAGGGCTCTCGTATGATGCATGTATTCATCCAAGGGGCCCCAGACGACTCCAGGTTCTTTTTCTCGTTTCGATATAAAGGTCTGAAATGGGTGCCCAAGACAATCCCTGATCTCTCTCAAATACGCTCGTTGCAACCATTCATGAGGTTCAAACTGTAAATCTGGACATAAACGCCTCAACAAAGACACTATTTCAGGCTTCTTGAAGTAGTCCTTGACAGATTGATGAAGATATTGTACTGTCGATTCCACGAGAGCGAAGCGACTTTGGGGTAGCTTTGTTTCTGCTTGAAGAGAACCGTATTGAAGTGTTTCTTCGTAAGAATATATACCTGTGAACTTGATCTCAAGTAACCCGGCGCATCGACTTCTTAATCTGCCATCAACCTCCATACATCTTGCAACCTGATCCTCAGCAGTAAGATATTCAGGTTTGTCATCGACAACTTTCGTTTGATGTCCCTCACTCGTGCGCCATAGAGAGAGTGTCCTTGGTGACTTCCGGGTTGTCTGCATAATGTAAAAAAGCTGCACTGCTTCTTTGACATACATTTCGTCGATCTCACCAATCATTCGCTCATATAATGGCTCAAGATCTTTGGGAAATGCTTCCAGTCGGAGTCGTAAATCAGCGATGCTGTCATAATTGCGAAGTCCGTTTATGAGGGATTTGACAACAAGCTTGACCCATAGGAAAACGCCATCTGCTTTGTGAACAATCTCGTCAAAAAGCTCCGAGGTACTGTTGCCGTCAAGTACTTCGAGCTCCCTCACTCTTGCTCTACTACTCAAACTGCCAGAAACATACAGGCTGATGTCTCGGTATGTGAGGTCTTGAAGCCGGAAATTGAGTCCGTCCCCAAACGCATCTTGAAAGATGTTCCAGGGTCGACTAGATAAGCATAATTTTAAGCGAGAATTGCGTCCCAGTGA
Source organism: Hymenoscyphus albidus (assembly GCA_911693285.1). Lineage (NCBI taxonomy): Eukaryota > Fungi > Ascomycota > Leotiomycetes > Helotiales > Helotiaceae > Hymenoscyphus > Hymenoscyphus albidus. Next base: position 18,968 of record CAJVRM010000056.1, on the reverse strand, counting down.
AGATACTACATTTTGCAGCAAATCTACAAGTTCATCTTTGTCTCCCTCATACTCATCAAGGCCATCGACCAGAAGATACAGCCTTACGGGAAATGCATTCTGCTGGAGGATCTTCTTGAAAGTTCGAAGTAGCTCAGCCCGTGACCATTCATGTTGCATCGGCTCCTTTGTGATATCCTCATAAACAAGCTTGTCTGGATTCTTTCGGTAGAATGAGTAAACCGAAGAATAACGTTCTCCGCAGGTTACTGCCGCTAGCTCTCTGGTATGCCCGATGATTTGATGCAAGATAGATTTGAGGAGACCAGTTTGCGATTTTTGAAGTGTGGTTCCTCGATCGTGGAAGAAAAACCCAGCCAATACTAATGGGTCCTGCGACGACTCTACTTCGAGGTGACGTCTCGTCCTAGGATCGTTGAACAAGAACTTCATCAAAGTTGATTTTCCTGCCCCAGCCTTTCCATTTATCCAAAAGACGCCATTTCCATGCTCCAGCCATTCGACAAATGAATCATTCCGAAAGACCCACTCAAAAGTTTGTTTATGGGCTTCCTCAATCTGGTCGTGTCGGTCGTCCATGGCACGAAACTGGAGAGTACGAAGCACAGCTTTGATGGTGGATTAGAACATTAGATAGATAACTCAAGCAAAAGACTTTACTCACATCTCACAGCCATCTGGCTACATTTTGCTTCTTCGTCTTTAAGTTGGCGGTTAACTAGATATGAAACAAACGTTAAGCTCAAATCTCTCATCAGAATTTACAGAGCACGAAACATTGATCTTTAAAATTTCATAAATGGTATGAAGAGTTTGAAAAACAGCTAATTAATCCTTTATTCTACATCTACCCCAGGGTTTGATGCTCCGACTCCGTGATCTGAAGTAAATCTGATCAGCTAAGTAGGAGCTCCGAGACTGACAGAAGATAAAATAGGAAACGAGCAATGTTACACACCTGAAGAGATCCTAGCAACAGAGATATCCACGAGATTCATGATATATCCCGAAGTCCTTTGATACCCGATGGTGTTCGCGTCTTTGTATTTACACATTTCAGAGTGGTTTGCCGGTATTGAATTCATTCTGACTTTGAAACCGTCGATTGTTGCGGACCATTCGGTAACGATCTACTCTTTGTCAGCTTACTTACTGTAATAAATATGGATAGGGTTGAGCTCACGATGCCAATTGCCATGGGCTTTTCTTCCCATAGGCAAACAATGGGAAGGTTTTTGCTAATAGAAGCGAAAGACCTCCGCTGTCTCTCCAATACATCTGATTCTTTCTCTAGGTTCTTCAGCAGTTTATCGTTTGGTTGCCTAAGAGCCACAGCCGCAATTGTTGCTACAATTTGCCCAAGGCCAGTCTTTTCGCTACCTCGATGTGGTGTTCCTAAGAAAATAACACCAGATGTATATTTGAAAATACTCCCCAGGCCCATGTCTTGTTGGTTATTAAGATATTCAGATGATCGGATCAAAGCCTCCTTGATCACCAAACCCCCAAAGCTGTGGCCGACAAAGATTACCGGCCGTGTTTTCTAAAGGGTTCAGCAATCTTCTGTATGCCGAAGTAATCAGAAATTACCTACCTCCGATGCTGTCCTTCTCCTTCTTGCAACATCAAACAACAGATTCTCTGCGTGCCCAAATATACTATTCGCGCTCGAAAACTCCGTCACACTCGCAATGTTCGAATCGTATCCCCACTTGAAAAATCTTAGCGACAAAGCAAGGATTGCATATGTAGAGCTTACCGTCATGATTCGAGTATTTGGAACATCGTCTCGAAGGAAGTCTCTGGGCCAACAAACTTTGCCATCGCTCCAAGTCGCAATCGGATCGCCTCTCAAGCCGTGTACAAACACAATACTACAGCCTCGTGATCAGTGCATTTCGTGAAGCGAAGAGAGGGTTTGAATACTCCGCTACTATAGAAGCAACATCCTCTGCGCTGTAAAGCAGTTGCGTTCCCATATTGATTTGTTTGCTGCTCCAGGTTTTCTGCTTCGAAGGTTGGAATTCGAACTTGGAAATTCCTTGAATCGCCGTAATGGTAGAAGGAAGCTGAAAACCCTCGTCACACCACCCCAAAAATAGAAAGACATGGGTAGAAGAGACATTTTGATTCGTGGGCTACAGCTCTCTCAGCCACCATCGGGGTATTTGCTTTTTTCAGGGAAACAAATAAACAGCAGCGTGACTCTCAAATCAAAAACATCTACTCATATCTCAGCTCATCATGACATATGAGAAAACACACGATGGCACTCCCATAGGAGTAACCCTCAATCCTTAATCCACAACTTGTTCTCTGCGAATTTCTCTTTTATGAGGACTTCGTATAATGAAATGTATCAGGTGCTGGTCCAGATTAGTCCAATGACCCGAACAGCACAGGGGTCAGGGTGGGCGTGAGACTGGGGGCCAAAAGCGACCTGAAGATCTTCTGCAAGATCAATTCTGTCTACCCAATCCGAAAACGGTTTCCTGTAATATATATCACCAGCTGCAGTGCATATTAAAAGTGTCAATCCATGAGATGGTCATAATATGTAAATCTAGCCATTAACCTCAATCAAGACCAAAAGTACATAACTAATTCGCCCAATTAGGTCTCCCAGCATTGAGTAGCCTCATATCTTGCCATCTTCAGTCCCAAAATATCCTCTAAATCAGCTCCTATTTGGCAAGGAAAAAATCAAGTGGTTATCTACAGAATGGGAAGACATCAGCCATTTTCCATGAGCAGTGGTGAAAGGGAAAGGTAAACAAATAAAGTAACCTGGATGGTATTTTGAGATACTTTATTGGACTTCTCTTCCTCTTCTTCTATAAGCTCACCTTCAACCACCATCAACATTTCTATCCTACCTCACTCCCTCAATAAGAACAATTCACTTTAGTTCGGGATATTTTAACCCCGTATGGAGTAAACAACGAGACAATTTCTAACCGAGTGACACGTGACTTTACACTCCACCAATCAGGGATGTTCCTACCATTTTGCATGAGAAAAACGAAGTTGAAGAGGAGTTGAGAAGTGAATCGACTTCTTTTACTGGTCCAAGTAACTACAAACGGAGTAATATTGTACCTCTGTACGTAAGGAGTATGGTATCACAATCATGTTGATGCGCCAAAGGTGATTTCATGGTGGGGCAGGCAAGTTTCGGGCCGGGACTGTGGCTCAACTCCCCCGCGCGAGGCTGTTCTCGTGGGGCGTTCGCTTCAGTACTCGTACAGTACTGTACATATTTATTTTTCCAGTCCAACATCGATATCTACACAAACTTCCAGAGTCGAAGCTGAAAACACTCGATACCGAGAAGACATAATTCAAGATGCATATCCTCGTACGCCCCATCAAGACCAATTCCCCAAGTTATCTATTCTTCCCTGTGTTTCCTGCATTCTAACTTTACCCAGGTAGTCAACGATGACGGTCCTCCTTCACAACTCTCCTCCCCCTTCGTCCATTCCCTCGTTGTCGCCCTCCAAAATGTCGGTCACGTCGTTTCCGTCGTTCTTCCACACACCCAAAGATCTTGGATCGGAAAAGCCCACATGGTAGGCCAAACTATCAAACCAACGTACTTCCGCCCCGGCACATTGCACCAGGACGACGGCACAACACACTCGAGACCGCTGCCCGCAGGCTCGGACCAAAAAGAGGAATGGGTATTGGTAGACGGCACACCGGCATCCTGCGTACAAATCGGCTTATACCACTTCTTCAAAGACCGCGGACCAATTGATCTAGTAGTGTCCGGACCGAATTTTGGGAGAAATAGCACGGCGGTTTTCAGTCTGAGTTCTGGGACGCTGGGGGGTGCGCTGGAAGCGGCGATATGTAGGAGGAAGGCTATTGCGCTTAGTTTTGCGTTCTTTTCCATGGAGACCCCCAAGAAGCCAGATTCGGCGAAGGATCCGGAGATTGTTGCTGCGGCGACGAGGCTTTCTACTAGGCTGATACAGCATTTGTATGATAATTGGGGGAAGGATGTGGATGTTTATTCGGTCAATGTGCCGTTGGTGGAGGGCGTGGAGACGAGGAAGATCATGTGGACGAATATGTTGCAGAATTATTGGAGTGATGGGAGTTGCTTCAAGGAGGTTGAGGATGAGGATGGAAATGCGGAAGAGGAAGAGGAGAAGATTAGAGAGGGGGAGTCGGGAGATAAGGTTGAGGAGACGAATGTTACACGCCATACACATAAACACTTCAAATGGGCACCGCGATTTACAGACGTCTATAAATCTGTTGAAGCAGCTGGTCCAGGGAATGACGGATGGGCTATCAAAAAACACTACTCAAGGTCAGTGACATCCCCAATTTTTCTTGAAAATGTATACTAATAACATTCTTAGTGTAACACCTCTAAAGGCAAACTTTATGCATGCAGATGCAGTAACCCAGGGAGAGTTGAAGCTGTGAGTGAAAGGACTTAGAGTATAGACCACATAGATTAACACAAGAACATTTCCTCATTTTTCCAACGATCACTATCTGACCATTCCCCCAGATCACCAACACCCACCATGGATAAGTTGCCCTTGGAAGCTCCTCCTAATCCATCCAAGCATTTCTACGCCCTCATAAACTACGAGGACAAATATGTCCAACCTCTAATCCTAGACGCACTCAAAACCCAACTCCCTCCCAATTCCTACACCCTCATCTCCTCCCTATCCGACCTCCCCACACCAAGTACACCCTTCCTCCAAATCGGGGCCTACGAATCTCTCCCCTTCTCCCACATCATGAGCCATCCCACAACCTCCCTCACAAACGCCTACATCATCCGCAAAGCCCTGATCCGAAAACACTATCTCAACACCACGCGCGAGAACTGGATCGCGAAACACCCGTCGTCTATCCTAGCTACTAACATAAAGCCCTCGTGTGATTTCGAACTGGACTACGCGGAGTTTTTGGACGATGCCTTGGTCGAAGCGTGGGAGCTCAAGGAGAGCTTCGCAAGAAATGAGGGCAAGGCACCGAGTGAGAGGGAATGGTGGATTTTGAAACCTGGAATGAGTGATCGTGGACAGGGGATACGGTTGTTTAGCTCGGAAGAAGAATTACAATCGATATTCGAAGAATGGGAGGAGGGACAACCTGATACAGACGAGGAAGAAGAAGACTCCGATTTCGAAACGACAAAGAAACCAAAAGAGGAAGAAGAGAGAGATACAATTATGACCTCTCACCTCCGCCACTTCATCGCACAACCATACATCTCGCGTCCCCTCCTGCTCCCCGGCCCCTCCGGCCTCCCCACCAAATTCCACATCCGAACCTACGTCCTAGCCTTCGGCTCCCTAAAGATCTACGTCTACAAACCCACGCTCGCCCTCTTCGCATCAACACCCTACACTCCACCGACCTTCTCCTCATCCCCCTCCGATCTCCTAGCACACTTGACAAACACCTGTCTCCAATCCTCTTCTTCCAGCACTACTACTCCCTCTTCCCCAACTGCCGCAAAACCCTACAACCCCGTCTCCTCCTTCTGGTCCCTAAACATCCCGCGCCAAGATAAAATCTTCGACCAGATATGCGCCCTCACAGGAGACCTTTTCGAAGCAGCCGCCAAAGGGATGCTCATCCATTTCCAGACGTTACCGAATGCTTTTGAAGTCTTTGGTGTGGATTTCCTCGTTGATGAGCTGGGGACGACGTGGCTGCTGGAGGTTAATGCGTTCCCCGATTTTGGACAGACGGGGGAGGGGCTTAGGGGGTTGGTTGGGGGGTTGTGGA
>CAJVRM010000056.1:0-13074 GCA_911693285.1 Hymenoscyphus albidus | reverse complement strand
ACAGCAGGGTTGTTGGGGTGGGGATTGGGCCTTTTTTTGATATCCAAGGCGAGGGGAAGGACGGGGAGGGAAATGGGGAGGGGGACAAGGAGGGTGAGGAGATGGTGCTTGTTGCTGATTTGAAGATGGGGAGGTAGGGCGTGAGATGGAGATGGGCCAGCCTTGGGGTGATGACAAAAAAGCATTTTCTATTGTCATCTCTAGCCCCCTACACTACGTTATTTCTCAAAAAGGAAAGTAAGAAGAAGAAGAGTCAATTATATCCCTCACCACGGGTGCTAGTAGAGAATAGAAAGGTACTAGTGCCAGTGCCAAACCAGCCAAAATATCAAAACAAGAATACTCGTACTGAGGAATAAAACGGTAGTATTACACCAGAGTTGACTGCGACCAAGTACAGTGACTTGCAACGATAGTTCTGAGCTTAGTTAAGAGATTAGGAATGTAAGATCACACCACACCTCACCGGGGAGTCATGAAGTTGACGTCCATGAGGTTAAGAGGTTCTCTTATCAAGTTATCCCATGGCCTTGATTAAAATTCCTCGTAATATTAATCTTACAGTACATGTTGCTAAGCACAGTATTACCTCAATGAGTTAAGTTCATAACTAGAAAGAAAAACAGTTGGTTAGTTAGTTACCCATCTACTTCGCACCACCTATCCTTTCTTATCACACCCTGCCTAGTACTCACATATAAAAAAGGACCTCCTCCACACCACCACCACAAATAAAACCCAGCCTAATTTCCCATCTATCCCACCTCATACAACACCATTCCCAACCCCATCCAATCCTAGCTACCACACCCTCTACTCACGTCCGTCAGTCAGCTAATACCCCCAGAGGAGTTGAGTTGAGTTGAGTTGAGTTGAGTTGGGAGAGAGAGGGTAAGTAAGATCTTACCAGCGACGTAACGTAATGAGATGAATAGCGTTGACCAGTCAGTGTCTATGGCAACCCCCCTTTCAGCACAAACAAACATCACAATCACACCACACCACCACAAACAAACATCCCAACATCACATTCAGAACATCGAAACACACACACACACACACAAACTCATCTTTTCAAAGTATAGCATTGTATGTAACAGCCTCATCAAGAATGTAATGTACGATTTCCTCCCGACCGACCCAAAGCGATCCCAAGGTCCAAGGTCCAACATTTCCACATCCAGGTTTGAAGAAAAAAGAACTATTAACAAACAAAACCAAGCTCTACCACCAAGCAGCCAGTCCAGCGTAATAACAAAACGAGATGAAATCCAAAGGAATAGACACACGTGTGCGAAAATCCTGTTTTGAAATCAAGTCGTAGAGCAAAGACAGGATCCTCCCCCTACAGAAAAGAGAAAAGAGAAGAACAGGAATGGTGTATTACAATGGTGTATTCCTTCCCTTTGGTGGGAAAAGTGAAAATTGAAAATGAAACAAAAGAATCCATGATATCCATCCCAGCCAGCCCGACCTAGAAGCAAAAGTCAAGACTAGCAACCGCAGAAAACGCCCCAGAAACGCCTGTCATGTATCGTATCTGTTCATTTGCGAAGAGCAAGTTGAAACATGAGAAGATTGAAGGTTATGGTGGACATGAGCAGTCAGTGTCTAGTGAAACAAAGACAACACAACATGAAATCGACTCTGTTTGGCGAAGGCATGTCTTCAATGTAGAAGAGATAACGTAAAATCCTAGACGTTTACTTCTTCTTCTTAGTAACAGCTGCCTTCTTGCCAGCTGCGACATCAGTCCCATTCATCTTCTTAGTGCCTGCAGCCTGGAGAGACATAGTGTCAGCAATTTTGCTCCAAAGAGAAGTTGATATGTGAAAGATGGCGACGACAGGAATATGGACTCGGGAACTTGGAGAAACAAGAATAGCAAGGAAGGTCTGCATGGATTTCTTGCTGTGCTCGAGAAGGATGTTGAAACAACTTGTTTCGGAACATCGCTTTGACATGGGTACTCGACGCGTCGAGACCAAGGGCAGCTCCCACAACAAAAGAATATTTGTAAACGTACCTTCTTGGCCGCATTGCCAGTGATTGCACCTTCAACCTTCTTGACTGCACCCTTTGCCTAGAAGTTCGGTTAGAAAAGCTCAAAAGAAGTCAGAGATAGCTTCCACAAACCTTAGTACCGACAGAGGGCTTCTTCGCAGCCGGGGCCTTCTTGGTAACACCTACTGGCTTCACGCCCTTGGTGGTAACCTTCTTGGGACCTCTCTTTGCGCCACTATTGGCGGTTGTCTTCTTTACTGTTGGCTCTGGGATTGTTGGAAAGACACGAGGTCGGCTGTTGCCTGCGGGGAAGTTCAGTATAGCTTCGCAAGACGTGGTATACGCGCTGAGCTTCGCAAAAGCGCAGCGATAGCGACAAGAGGATATAAAGGTTACTGACCAGTAGCGGATCGGGTACCCTCGCGAGCCATGTTATCCTGCAAATGAATGAGTAAAAATTGTGCGTGGTGGGAGTTTGCGACGAGTCGGCGCATTCCAGTCGCGTCCGCGACAGACAATGCGACATGCGCCGATTAGAGATAGAGATGGACTTACGTATGTGTGAGTGATTTGTTTTTGAAGAGGTGTTCTTGGTATTGAAAGCTGTCGGCTCGAGAGCGAAGAAGAGCAGGTTGAGGTCGGTCTGGAAAATTTGGGATTGATCGGTGGGTGTTGTTGTGGGAGGAGAGGAGGGAAAGGTGGATGGATGGGTGGAAAGAGGTGTGTTGTTGATGCAGACCGACAGGAAGCGCTAAGCCACGGGTCCAAGATAGCCGCACGGGTAAAGACCTTACCTTCAAAATGATTAACCAAATTATTTTACGTTCAAATTTTGACGAAAAGGAGATTGACTCTTTACATAACATCTCACCAATTTTCTGAATGATTCAGACACAATTTGGGTTGTGATTGTACCCAACAATCACGTGTCGGTCTCCATGAGGTCTCCATGAGGTCTCCTTCTCCCAAGCGAATAACTAGTCTTTCATGGAACCTTGAATTTAGCTTGTTTCATGTAACCAGAGAAATGATTTCTGGGCAGTTTGTCTTTGAATATTTGGAGCTGAGTTGACATGCTCGTGCGAAGGGGTCTCCACTTGAGAATCTGTCAGAGTATTGGATGTCTGCTAAGCGCCAGAGTGGTTTTATGCGGGGTTAACGTCAGTAAGACCATGAAGCAAGATAATCATTATCCATGAAGCCACACAGGAAAGGACTTTTTCAAAATATTAAGTACTGTACCAGACCACAGTGCGACTTTGTTATCCTCGTGCTTTTGCAAATCAAAAGTCAGAAAATTTACATGGAGAAGGGAAAGAGGGTATAGCAGCAGTGAGCGAACTTCTGGACGCTTTTGTGACACCTTAATACTACAGACTCAGTGATGTAGAAAGTACTTAGCTTTTTCAAAATTTCTATGTAGATAAAGAACAATATGGTAACCCAGAAAAGTCACTATACAAATTCCTCAAACTCAACAGAAACCCAAGTGGCTGAGAACTCCAGATATTATCCCAAATCAGTCTTGGATATGTTTACAGGCAATCATCCACCTACATATAACATCCCCTGGTGTAATTGTGCATCATTGCAAGTACCACCAACCCATGACCCACCACAAGCAGTGCAACACATCACGAGCCACATTGTTTGTGGTATCTATCAGTTGACTGGCAAGACAGTAATACTACACAAGGGAACATATCACGTCACAATAAAACAGTATCAATAAATGGGAATCACTGCACAAACAAGCACAACCAAGGATGTAAATTCAGAACTGGAATTGATATGGTATTTGATACTCGCTCTCTTCTCCGCCCAGGTACTTAGTGGAGTCCGAACCCGTATCCAAGTACCGTGCTCTATTCCATTCGAGCGTCTAGTAGATCCCGTGGAAATTCCTCCGTTAGATGCAAGACGCCCGTCCCAGGAATGCATAGTCGCGCCTCTAGAATGTACAAATGGCTCTCTCTTCATACTTGAAAGCAAGGAGCTCCAGTATCGCAATATTTCTGTCAGATGTCTTTTCGCCCATGAACAGGCTTTATACATCGCCTCTCCACTTGCGGAAAAAGTCCATGACGCCGGTGTAGACAACGAGTAAGATGCCTCCACCAGGTCCTAGTCTTAAGACTTTGGGTCCAAATCCTTTGTATAATGCTAGGAATCCCTCTTCTTTGAGGATGGTTTTACAAGCTGGGAAAGCCCAGTTGTATTTTGGTACTGCGCCATCGATTTTGGGACTGTTTTGAATACGTGACTTGACCACATCCATTGGTGTGTTGAGTGCTGTACCACAGATTCCTCCAGCCGCACCAGAGATCATGTCGAAGCCCATCTGGGTGGATTTGTTGTCGGTCTTGGGGAGGAGCTCGCGAACTTGGAAAATCGAACCGAAATAGCCTGCGTTCCATATGACGTGCCTCCACATAGTACTCTCAAATCCATTGTATAAGGCAAGAACACCCTCAGCTTTGACAATCTTTTTAAGTGCATCAAATGTGGAACTGTATTTGGAAGCGGAAGATTTGTCTTGAAGACGAATTTTGACCAGCTCAAAGGGTACCACAACGAACGTTTCGAGACCTCCAGCACTAGCACCGGTCAAGACTGAGAGCGACTGGTTCATTTTATTTACGCCAAATAGATCTCGGTACATTTTACCAAACGAGTCATTGGCTGCGAATTTGATTGCTCGCTTCGGCGCCTCCATCAAAATGGGAGCTTCGATACCACGATAAAATCGGCCAACACTTGCCTGCGATCAGTCGAAGTTTCCAATCGATATTTTCCAACGTACCCTTCATTCTTTAGAATCTTTCGGAAGCAATCTAACATGCCATTATATCTATCTGCGCCAGTTGCAGTGCCAGTTTGTAATTGTCTGCAGGTTCGTCAACATCGGGTTCGGCGTCGGATGCGAGGGACTTGACGATAAAGCTTACATTCGAGTCTTGATGACATCCAATGGGTACCTTTTGAAGGAATTAGCTAGATTCTAGAGTTTTTTCAAGTTTGAGCATGGGAAACGTACATAACCAGGATCTAGAAATGGCGCCATTTAGCCAACATTTCTCTTCTCTCGGAATTTTTCAAAACAATAGTAGCAGACTCACTTCAGAGATCCCGGCCACAGCACCTACACATGTTTGTTAACTTCAACCCAGACACAAGAACAGGATTGGAGGTTGTCATACCAGCGCCGAATTGGTATTGGAAAGGCAAAGGTTTGGCGTTGGACGACATGGTGGGGTATGGTCTGTGTTGTCAGATGGTTAGCAGGGAGAAATAGCCAAGTGTGAGATTTGCAGAAAGTGGATGGACCACATGCATACAATGCATCCAAAAGCCGGCACGTTGACTTACAGTGTAGGATGGTGTTGAGGTGCGGGGAAAAGCAATTGCAGGAATGTGTGCTGGAGTAGTGGGGAGGATGAGGATAAGATTCATAGAAAAACCAACACACCAACTTGCTACCAAGTGATCTCCAAAATTATTGCAGGGATAGGTCCCGAGGTTCTGAAGCTTGCAGGCGAAAATCGAAAATCTGGTGGGGCCCAAGCACCTCCCTCCCGGCTGGACCCGTCGGGTTGTCTCGGCTAATATCTAGTTTATTTAGTGGGGCCAGCGGCATCAGATCGGCCAGAATCAGCAGGTGGGATGTAGACTGACAGCGCTGGGGTTACAATGTCGCTGTGGCTGTGGCTGCAACACCGTGGGGAGTGGCTGCCCAGCCAGCCTTGCCCTTAACGCGTCGCGTCTCTCTGTATTCCTGAGAAGGCAGGGGGCACTTGGACATGTAAAGTCCTAGAGTGCTACTTGAACTGCAGCATTGTTATGACTGCAAACCACCACCACCACCACTAATCCCACCAGCACACACCAGCACAAATCCCCTCATCATCTCTCATACCTGCTGTGCTGGCCTTGCCAAGGGAAATATGCCTCTTCAAAAGTCATTCTCCGACCAGAACCACTCTAATAAGGCAAGAATCGGTTTGTGTTCCCCATGGAAATTCATCACTAACCATCTGCGCGTAACAGCAGCAACCACAGAACCGATCACAATGGGCCCGAAATAAGAGCTACCAAGGCCCGCAGAAAGCCAAGAACCCTCCATCCAAACCTCTACAAGAAAAGCCTCAAGTCCCTGTTTCTACGGCTACAAAGAATAAACTCAGCAACTTTCAATTCACTGGGCAAAAACCAGACCTCAAGGAACCAATCATTATAAGCTTGCTTTCCGATGACGACAAGGAAAACTCTGAGGCCAGTTTTGGAACACTCAACAAAAGCTCTCCACGAAAAGATTCCCCCGAGAAAGCGAAAACTCCTACACATGAACAACCTTCACTTCCCGAACCACCAAAGCGCGATGTCCCAAGAACCCCCGCGAATAGATTGGCATTGCCTGAATTGATAGGAATGAGCGATGTACAGAGAGCCGTGCAAAAGAATGTATCTCCAGAGGATCGAATAGAGTGGAAACATGATGACGATTCCCCGCCTATGACAACGCCTTTTAGGCTGCGAAGGGCAAAGAAGAGAGCTAGAAGTTCTTCACCTCCGGCATCCTCACCAGCACCACCATATTTTAGAAATGATAATCTTCAAGTCGACCCTGGATCTGAATTATGGGGACGCTACTCGCTGAATGGGGCAAATTCCACAACACCCCAGGACCATACCGTACCTGCGCTAGCACATATCATGGAAAACTCCTCTCCCCAACCTTCTCGGAATGGCAATACACCACGAGGAGTTGCAGGATTTCGAAGAGCAAATAGTTGTGGAACTCAATTTCCCAAGCGTCGGAAAATTGGGGCTTCCGATGGCGATGTTTTCACAGAACCTGTTAATATCGGTCCTTCAAAATTATCGGTTTTGATCGAACGAGTTCAGGAAAGTATGTCCCAACCAAGAGACCCTTTCTGTGAGAGCAAATCCCCAAAACGATCGAGTCCTTCTCGCGCGTCGTATAAGAAAGGTATATTAATCGTTGACCGCAACTCGCCAAAGCTTCAAAAGGAAGGCCGTGGCTCATCATCCTATAAAGAACACCAGAAAGAAGTTGTTGCAGAGGAAATTTACCAGAGAGAAGAATCAGTGAAACCTGAATCTGATTACGGTGACGAATTTGATGACGACGACCTTGATGCCGGTCTTCTGGAGACACTGGAATCACAATCCTTTCAGAAAACATCAAATATTCAACCAAAATCTTTATATGTGCGTCCAGGTCCACCACCTCAACCCCCAAGTCTACCAAAGAAGTCCGCATCAACTCCAAAACCAGAGCATGTCACACCGTCGAATAAGAGGAAAGCAGAAGCGGATGACTTTGGAGACTTTGATGAATTTGATGATGATGATTTTGGGGATTTGGAGCAGGTGGTGTCTCAATTTGATAGACGTTCTCCAGTGAAGAAGCTCCAGTTGCCAAGCGTATCTAGAAATCAGAAAGCTGCGCCACAGGTATCAAATGCAGACTCTGATGATGAGTTTGGAGATGGCGATCTCGACGTTGATGATTTTGAAGCTGCGGTAGCTGCTACCCAGTCTATACCAAAATCTGCTAGAGGGTTGATACCTGTACGTACAAGATATTCGTAGCAATATATAGCACCAACATAAGCTAAGATTATTGTAGACCACACGAAAAGTACAGGCAATCCAAAGATATCTAGTCAACGCCATAACACTCTCTAAATATCAGAATGCTAAAGAACGTTGGTGTGATGAAAAGGTTGGTTTTTACCATCCACAAAATACAGAATGCTAACCTCTCTAGATTCTCTTCCTCGAGGTTGAAAACACCAAAACTACCGTATTCGTCAATCTTCGTGGCGATTGGCAACATACTCCTGTTACTGTCAAAGCCTATGTCCATGTCATTGGTTCTTTCCATAAGTCACAATGCATCATCGACGATGAGAAGAATATGTTGATTCTTCACCCCGATCATCTTGTATCAGCTACCGTTGTTGCTGATTCCTTTGGCTGTACTCGACGAGCTGTACTTCAAGATAGAGTCAAGGCTACCGGTGATGCTGCCCCTCCAATGGTGTATGGTACTCTTCTGCATGAGATCTTTCAACAAGCGCTGGTTGCGAACAGATGGGATAGTGAATGGCTGGAGGAAGTGATTGAGAGTGTCGCTACCATGCATGTTGAGGACCTCTATACCATCAAGATACAGATTCCACATGCCATTGAATATCTCAAAAGCAAAATGCCTGAGCTCCAGGCTTGGGCGGAGCTTTTTGTATCTTCTCAACCCAAGGTAAGTGATTCATCTCCCTTCAGATGCATACATTAAATACTAACCATCGATAGCCTGAGGCGACTGTGCAAGCAGGGAACGGCGAGACGGCAAGTATGTGTGTCAGTAAATTACTTGACGTTGAAGAACATGTATGGTCACCAATGTACGGTCTCAAAGGTAATATTGATGCAACCGTTCAGGTCACAATGCAGGATGGCAACAAGCAGCGGACATTGACTGTTCCTTTCGAAGTCAAGACTGGCAAAAACCCTAGCGCCTCTCACCGAGCGCAGACGGCCCTCTACAACCTTTTATTATGCGACCGCTATGATATGGAAGTTGCATATGGCATTCTTTACTATATGGAGACCTCCGAAACGATAAGGATTCCCAAGATCCAGCACGAGTTACGACATATGATCATGCAACGAAACGAACTGGCTTGTTTTGTTCGGGAACGCGACGCCCAATTACCGCCTATGCTTAAGAAAGAGCACATGTGTGGTCGATGTTACGCAAAGGTGCCTTGCTTCATTTATCACAAACTGGCCGACGATGGAAATGGAGAGACCAGTGGCATGAAAGATAAATTTGATGAGGTGGCAAAGCATCTGACTCCCAAACATAAGGAATTCTTCCTCAAATGGGATGACCTTCTCACGAAAGAAGAGAAAGAAAGTCTCAAGTTTCGAAGGGAATTATGGACTATGCTTAGTTCGGAACGAGAGAAATTGGGACGATGTTTCTCAAATGTTGTTGTTCAGCCTGGATCGGGCTACGAAGAATTGGGCAACGCCAAGATCAATCGGTATAACTACACTCTCATGAAGCCAGAGGTGTCTGCTGATTTTTCTTTCCTCGCGTCGCAAATTATTGTGGGAGAACCGATTGTTATTTCGGATGAGAAGGGTCACTTTGCGCTTGCGAATGGGTATGTCACCAAGGTACAGAAAGATAGGATCACGGTTGCCGTTGACCGTCGTCTACATAATGCGCGCATCCGTCAGGTTGGGTTTGATGAAACGAATAATCAGGTATTTACTAGCATCATGCAAGTTGGAGTATCTCCAACTCAGTTGATGGAAGGGAAATCAGAGGAAGAGCCAATTCGATATCGCCTCGACAAGGATGAATTCAGCAATGGAATAGCTACCGTGCGAAATAATCTCATTCAGGTCATGGCTGATGGCCCTATCGGTTCTCGTCATATTCGTGGATTGGTTGTTGATCTCAATGCGCCTAGATTCAAGAACAAGTCGACTGCTTATACGCTGAAGGAAGGCGATGCTATCAACGGCGACCAGAGAAAAGCCATTGAAAAGGTCATGAGTGCTGAGGATTATGCTTTGGTACTTGGAATGCCGGGTACCGGAAAAACGACAACGATTGCACATATCATCAGAGCCCTCGTCTTGCAAGGAAAGAGTGTTTTACTTACCTCGTATACGCACACTGCAGTGGATAACATCCTGTTGAAACTGAAAGATGACCATATGGGCATCCTGCGCCTGGGCACGTCTGCGAAGGTCCATCCGGATGTACGCGAATTCTCAACTCTCGCAGCGACGCCCAAGAAGACTTTTGATGAGATCAAAAGCGCCTGGCACGATGCCCCTATTGTAGCAACCACCTGCCTGGGTATCAACCACGCCATCTTCACCGAAAGAACATTCGACTACTGCATCGTAGACGAAGCATCTCAAATCACTCTTCCCGTCTGTCTAGGACCTATTCGCCTCGCCAAAACCTTCATCCTCGTCGGTGACCACAACCAACTCCCACCACTCGTCCAAAACGAAGAAGCTCGTCTGGGTGGTCTGGATATCAGTCTCTTCAAACACCTCTCCGACACCCACCCCAGCTCCGTCGTCTACCTCGAACACCAATACCGCATGTGCGAAGACGTCATGGCCTTGAGCAACAACCTAATCTACAACGGGCGTCTAAAATGCGGCAGCAACACCGTCGCTCAACGCCAACTCACCATCCCCAACCTGACCGACGGCCTCAAAGCCCACCACTTCACGCCCGCAACCCTCTCCCACACCCAGAAATCCTTCTGTCGGTCCGCAAACACGAATTCATGCTGGCTCCGCCAAATGCTCGACCCCCGCGCCAAAGTCCGCTTCCTCAACACCGACCCCCTCCTCCCCGCATCCCGTGAACAAGCACGCGGAAACCGCATCGTCAACCAAACTGAAGCATCCCTCTGCACCCAACTCGTCGAAGCCCTCCTCACCGTCGGCGTCCCCGCGGAGTCTATCGGCGTAATGACACACTACCGCTCTCAGCTCGCGCTCCTCAAGGACTCCTTGAGACACCACAAGGATGTAGAGATGCATACCGCTGACCGCTTCCAAGGGCGTGACAAGGAGGTTATCATCCTTAGTCTGGTGCGCAGCAATGAAGCGGGTTCCATTGGTGAGCTCCTGAAGGATTGGAGACGGGTTAATGTCGCTCTCACCCGCGCGAAGACGAAGTTGTTGGTTGTTGGCTCGAGGGAGACGCTTTCTGGCAGGGGAGGAGGGGAGGAGGAGATGATCCATCGGTTTGTGGGGTTAATGGATGGATGGGGGTGGATTTTTGATGTTCCCCCTGAGGCGATGACGGAGCATTACTTTGAGGTGGGCGCGACGCAGGTTAGTGGGACGGCTTGTAGTCGGGTAGGTGCGACGCAGTTGAGATCTTTGGAACAGGGAGGGATGAAGAGGAAGGTGGGTGGTGGTGGTCTTGGGGAGGACGGGGAAAATGAAAATGGGAGGGCGTGTGGGAAGAGGGTTCCGAGGAAGAGTGTTGTTGGGATGAAGCCGTATAAGATGCCCATGCAGGGGGTGTTGAGGGATATTGTTAATGATGCTGTGGGGTAGGAGGGCCTTGTTCTGGTGTCCTTGTCTTTTCCCGTGCTGGGATGTTTGTGTTGTTTTGTTTGCATGGGTTAGGTTGGTTGGTTGAGATATGATATCCTTTGGTTGGCTGTGGAAAGGGGAAGGTTGGAATATATATACGGTATGTATACGGCATGGATATATTACGCATACAGTACAGTATTCTTCAGGGATAAATCGGTCAGTTTGTCAGTTGTGAGCGTGGTGTTCGGTGTTTTTTTCCTTTCCTTTTTTTCTCTTTGGTATTGTTGTTTCAGTATAGCTATGTTAGATAGCCGGGGGGCGGGCGTGGGTTGTATGGATATGGGTGGGAGGATTGAGCTTGGGTGATTGAGCTTGGGTTCGGGATTGATGATGTACTTGAGCGATACTCTGGACTACAGTAAAAATAGATAGATGGAGATGGTTTACTTGATTACATCCGATGTCCCAGTACGCTGGTAATTGAGACAATCAATTCAACTTCCACTACATTCCCTGAAAGACTACCTACAGTGTTCAAAGATTCAGATAGGTAGAGCTCCGGTGTGTTATATAACTACCTACCTACCTACCTAGATACCTAGGTAAATATACATCATACACCATACAAATAAGTAAACAAATAACCTATGAGCTAGCTAGGTAGGTACTATAGAGTACTATAAGCTATACCCATTCCTTAGGTATCTCATGCAAAAATCATACCGGTATTATGATACTTAGCTTCTATCCTGAGTTTTATTTGTTTTACAGTATTTCTCCACCTCCTATCTCCCATCTTCTATACTTATCCTGTCTCACTGATCTTACCTTTTCCGTTTTCCGTTCGGGGTTCGAGATTTGAAATTCGAGGTTTTGTGAATGGTTAGAGGATTGGATTGTAAAGACTATATGGGGTATGTTATTGGAAGATAAGATGGTAGGTAAGATATTGTCGAAATGGTGGGGAGTGAGGGGTGAGATGGATAAGTGATATGAATAAGTGATATGTCGGTGGTAATGGTAGTTTGGGGAAAGGATTTAGGTTTTGGATGGGGCAGATGATTAAGTGTGAGGGATTAGATTGGATTGGATTCTAGGTTCGACTAGGTGATTAGCTAGAGTAGAGTAGGTGTTTATATTGTTATATAGAGATCTTGGAGCTTATATTATACTTGGGGAAAGGGGATATATCTTTTCTTCTTTTTTTGCCATACCGTAGATCTCGATGGTCTTACCCTTTAGAACTTTTGAAACGACTACAAGGTTTCTACTCACGTAGACACCCCGTATCGTGTCGCACTTAAATCCTTGACACTATCTTAGTCAAGCTTATTTTTAACAATAGGGCCCAGACCTGGGCACCGATATGTCGATGTGATATCGGGGGGGGGGTCGCCGATAATTATCGTATCGGAAATATTTTGACGATATTATATCGGATTCTTAGCGATAATCGATATAATATCCATTATCGGCACAGGTTATCTAGCTAATAGTAAATCCGGGCCCGGACTAATCTGTTGGGCTGAAGAGTGTGGTGTACTGAAGGTCATGGAGAATCGATTGATTGTTTGAGAAGCTATTATACAGAGTATTTATAAGGGAAGGAAAAAGGGCAAGATGAGAAAGAAAGGGGTAAATGAGAGGTGGAGCCGTATCTCAATACGGACGCTGTACAAATAATAATACAATAATGAATAAGTGGATTCCACATCAGGTGATATGGTGGATCCAGCACAACATAATCATAATACGTTATTCTATAAGTTAAATCCTAACCTAAGAAAGTGGATGTCCTTCATTAATCACGTGACCGTCAACACCACTACTACTGCTTACACTAATATCACTACTTGTATCCGCCGTCTCTGCAGCTCTACGAAGCACCCTGAGGCAGACCACACAACACAGTGCGCTACTGCCAGCCCACATACCTGCCCTGCCAGGTGCCTA
>CAJVRM010000055.1:103637-144150 GCA_911693285.1 Hymenoscyphus albidus | reverse complement strand
ATTAACACTCTATTCTTAGGACAAAAGACGAGGAAAGAAGGAGAGCTCGAGAGAGCTGGGAACTAAATACAGGTCGTGCGCGCTAGCGCCTCGCTAAGCGAGCATGTGACATCCAGCCCTCGTGACCATAACCGTCACAACATCTTTGATACAAGTAACGAGTTCACTTCCAAGTGAACAACCCGATAGTCTTCTTCTTATCATAGCATACCAACCAGCGAACACCCAGCCAAGTTTAGTTAGCCAGTTTGAGTATTCGTTACACTTATATAAACGCGCGATTACCTACTCTAGTAAGATTTATAATATAAGCCCTTTATAACATACGTTTTGAAGGTTTCGGAGGTATAATTAAGGCTTATTATTTTAGATTAACTAGATTTAAAAGAGCTAATAATCGTACTATATAGAATAATAAACGTAGTGTTGTTAATAGAGGAGCATACTTGTATATAGGATATTTATCCCACCGAGTTACTTAGTAAGTACTCCCTTATTCACAATCAACCACCGCTATATAATGAGCTTTTGTTGTGGTTTGTTATAGTGTGAAACGAGTGGGGCAGTGGGTGTGGAATGAGGAATAGAATGTGGTAAGTAAATATTATAATATTATATAAGTTTATATAAGGGTCTGTGTTCCCTAGCCCTTCTTACTTCCCTACTACTACCGTTGTTACTAATACTTCACTTTGTGCTTATCGATAGTGTGAAAATAGCTAGACTAAAAAAAAGGGACGAGGCGGAGCGAAAGTTAGCGCCGGCGTAAACCAGAGGCAAAATAATCGTATCTGGGAATAGCTTCACTTTTTGTATGTTTGTTATGTAGAGATTGTACTTTAATTGCTCCTTCTTTTAGGTTGCTTTATATACTTTCTTAGGCGAGGGGTGTACTTGAATTAAAACCCAACTTTATATATTAATAAAAGTAACGAATAATTCGTATCCTAGAAGTGATCAAATAATACCGTCTAATCCACCATGCGTACTAATTTACGAATCACTGGTAGTGTTGATCAATTCGTCGATCTGAGGGTTACAATAGCACACATCCCAAGACAAGCGATTTGCAAACCAAACCCGACGGCTCGTTCCGTACCGGTGATATATTCCTACAACATCCCACGCGACTGGGTTTATACAAATGCATCGGTCGCATGACGGATGAAATCAAGATCCGACCGGTAGGCCATGAAAACGTGGCGCTTCACGCACCGACTTACGAGGATGTAGCTATGGCTCCGGGTGCGGGGGTGTTGGAGGAAGCAGTTTTATTTGGGAGTGGTCGTCCTGAGGCGGGGATTCTGCTTTTTGTGAAAGCGGGATGTGATGTGGATCGCGAGGGGCTTGTGGACAGTGTTTGGGAGGCTTTGGAGCGGGAGTTTGAGGAGGGAAGAGTGCCCGTTAAGGTGAGGAAGGAGATGCTGGTTGTTGTTTGTGGGGGGGTGGTACCGCGGACGACGAAGGGAAATTTTGTGCGTTCGGAGATTTATATTGAGTTTGAGGAGGATATTAATGAGGCTTATACTCTCGTGTAAACTATCAAAGAACGACTCTGGAGAATACAGTGTTCATAGAGCATGGTAGAAAAAGTATACATTCTACCTATCTAATGATGAATAAGAGAAGTGAAAAGCAGAATATACGATAAACGACAAAACTACCACTCACTTAACCTTTTTGCCACAGTACCAATAATCATATAACATTCACATTTTCAGATATATCTCCTATACAAATATAAACAAAATAAAACCAGTAGTACTTCTACCGTATTAGCCTATACATCAGTCCAAAAACACATCCTATTATTAAAGCCTGATATTTGCTACCTATTTATATATACCAGTCCTGTCTTCCCCCTTTCCTCTCAATGCAAACCTATTCCCTAAAGCGACACGAAAACTACCATTTATAACGGAAATCATATCTTTTTATAGTATAGGTACTACTCATAAAACAAACACTACTTTACTAATAACTCAGTACTTAGCTAGTAAGCAATACCTAGGTACCTAGTTCTTTTAACCCTTGGCCTAAGGATAGTATGGTCGCTTATATAGTATATAGTATAATATACGCTAGCTCTACCTCTCTCTCCTTACCCATGTATCTTAAGCTCCCGCGTACTCTGATAGCTAAAAGTATCTAAACATTAACCCTGTAGACCTTACACTTTATTGATTTACCGTACATTTATAAGTATACCGCGCTTGACTAAGGAATTCCCCCTTACCTTTTAACCTAACCCCACCCAACCTCACCCCCTTCCCCTCCTAACTCACACTCAACACACGCGTTCATTTCCGCAGTTCATTCAAGCAAGTCATTTCATTTCATTGATCCGCTTACTTCCCGCCAACAAAACAAAAACACAAACAAAAACACGAACAAAAACACAAACACAAACACAACATCCAGTGGATAAACGAATAAATAAAAAAATAAATTCACCAACACCCCGCTGTACAACTTTTCAGCAGCGTGATTCCACTCCCCCAACAACCTCACCAGCCACGAAAGGAGAATAAGAACTAGGAAATAATGTGAAAGAGGAGATTGCTGCATCTGAGATGGAGATTTTGAAAGGGGTGATTGAGGAATCCATGGTTGAGAGCTAGAGGATCAGCCAGAATTAGGTTGTTAGTTGTAGAGTGTGATAGTAACGTATTTGTTGTACTTGTAGTGATAATTTGAAGGAAAATACTACATGTACGATACTGTACTGTATTTATCTAAAACTTAGACTCCCAAAAATAAATAGTCTTAACAATCACTTCACCCTATCTTCCTCTTGCTAAAAAACTATATACAAAACCATCAAGCATCAAGCATCACAACACAACACAAAGAACAGCCCCCTCCCCCTTCCCTCTCTCCCCTTCTCCCCTCCTCCCCTCCTCTCGCCCAAGCTAAGAACTAAAAGTAAAAGTAACAATCTGAATTGCTGTAACTACGACTACTACTCAGCTAGCTCGGTCTCCTTCCTTCCTTCCTAACTATCATCCCCCCACCCGTCCATCCATCCATCCCCTCATCCCCTCGAAAAAAAACGTCTCAAAATTGGTATCCCCAAACTCCAAATGCAAATGCAAATCTACCATACCAAACAAAAGACGCCATCCACCCAGTTGAACCAGACTTGACCACCGCCTTCGATGAAGCGATGATGATGACGACGGAAAAGACGCCATGCTCCCCTCCCACCCACTGCCCACCCGCTCGCTTTTCTGCAGAAGGAAGAAGGAAAAGGAAAGGAAAATGAAAAATGTACAGTACAAAAAGGGTGTTCGGTATCAACACCACGAACCCCCTCCTATCCACCCTTCAAATGAATCAAGACCAACCACTCCAATCAACTCAATCACCACACTACATCACCCATTTTGAATCCCCAACCAACCTATCTTCCATCAACAAACAACCAACCAATCCGTTACACAAGAAAAAAGGATGACAATTGATGAATCAATAGTCATCAGGAGAGATGTAATCAGGATCATACTCATACTCTTCACTACTGACGTCTCCTTTCGTCCTCCCTTGATCGTCGTCCTCGTCATACTTCTCATTCACATCCGCCCATCCACAATCCCATCGTCGGCCTGAACTCTCACCACCCATTCTCAAATCTCTCGCGCGATCGCCCTCACGCCACACTCGAACAACATAGTCATCACCAACAGTGATCAGCTCTCCCTCCGTGTTCCAGGTCAACGATCCCACCTCGCGATCATGACCACGTATCAACGCCGAGCCGTTATCAGAAATAGGAATATCATAGGTAAATCGGTTCGGCTTCGACTTTGTCCACTTAGGCCACGGCGCTACGCCGAAATCACTCGGGCTGTAAAGATCACTCTTTTGATCTGGAAGATAACGCTCATCAGTAGGGAACAGAACTGCCGAGCCGTTGCTGCTGCCAACTGCCAAAAGCTCGCTCTTGCCGTTTTGCGCCTTGCGAATTGCGGATTTGACGTAGAACGATGTGGCTTGTAAATTCTTGTGGCGATATCCATAAAGGGGTCCTAATCCTTCTTGCATAGGTCGTTGGGATTTTGGGCGGCGTCCGCTTCCGTTTTGGAGTTCTGGGGCTTGTCCAAGAACGAGATGGGCTGTGGAGTAAGCATATACAACGTTGTCTTTACAAAGAGTATATAGCCTGGTGCCAGCGGTATTGATACTCATAGACGTGATGCCGTAATGGCGGAATCTGTTGTGGTTTTCGGGTGTTCGAGTCTGGGAAATAGCGGTTGGAACTTGTCGTCTGTTTGAGAGAGAACGAATATCCCACAATCTTACAGAAGCATCGGCCTCGGAACCAGTTAAAATAAAGTTCTCTTGTCCCTCGGGTAGAAAGTGAATAGCGGTTACAGAAACGTCGCCGTGTCTTCGAGGGGGTTCGCCACGTGAAGGTGCATCGGTAGTACTGTCAGCTTCAAGTTCAGTTTGGTCGGCTGATGAATTGTGAGCACTCTCGATGCTGTTAATGGCGCGAGCATACAAAACATCTCTGGAAGTCGACCGAGTCGGTCTATTGTTATTGTAAGGGTCCACAGGGACGTGGTAAGATACTTCAGGACCTTCCATACCCTTGCATCTTAAGTCCCAAATTTGAACACTCCCGTCCCGACTCGACGTAGCCAGGATGCTATTATTATTCGAACCAGGTTGAAATCGTACTTGCTTTAGCGACGCGGAGTGGTTTCCGAGAATGGCGAGGGTTTGTTGGGTACTCATATCTACAACTCGAGCTGATGAGTCTCCCGAAGCCGTGGCTAGTAATGAATCGTCGTTCGAGAATGCCATATCGATAATAGCATTAGTGTGTACACGAAAGGCGAGATGGGCGTCCATGAAAATCGGCTTTCCATCTTTTGCCGACTCCAGGAGCCTAACTCGTCCTTGTTCATCTCCAACCGCAACTAAAGTATTTGCTAGGCCAAGTCAGTATTGCAAGTGCATAGAGGATTACCCGAAGTGCTTACTGTTAAGGCTTGCTGTACAGAATGGTATGCACATAACACTAGGCCGTGCAATACTACGGCAGTGATGAGTCTCGATTGGCGTGCTGTAAAATGAAGCTGTCTCATTTCGCCAGTCTAATCAATGTTAGAAAAAAAAAAATTGGGGAAAGAATACCGATTACCGTTCATGGGACATTCAATTCGTTGGCGGTTGCGTCGAGGGGGGTTCGCGAAACCTAGTTGTAATCGTCGTCCATTATTACCGCACTCGATTAGTCGACCCCAGAGTCTCTTTTGAAGCGGTTGAATGAACCATCTGTGCTTGTCGGCTTTTGGCTTTGGCGCGAAGAAGGATGCTCGTTCGTATGGCGATGATCGCATCAGAGTTTGTTGAGGTGCGATTGTTGCTGTTGAAGTGAGGCTTCTTTCACTTTTGTAACCTGGAGATGATTCGGTTGTATTGAGGAGCTTGCGTCTCTTTAGATCGCGCGGAAAGTCTTGAGGGTCGGAATCCTGGCCTTCATCTTCATCTTCATCGTCATCTTCATCTTCGTCTTCGTCTTCATCTTCGTCTTCGTCTTCATCTTCACCGTCAGCTTCACCTTGATCGTCGGGCTGAGCTAGATCGGGATCGGGATCGGGATCGGGTTCTGCGACATCTTGAGTAGTGGCAGTGATATCGTCGAGGGCATGTCGTTCGGCAGAATTGTTTTGAGTGGCAGAAGAGCTCGGCGCGAAGAATCTTCTAAATCTGCGAGGGGTAATGGAAGGATTGGCTTTTGCTTTTCTGGGGCGATGAGGGGGCGTTGGTGGAGGAGTAGAAGCTTGATTCGATTGTGGTCGCGATTGCGACTGCGACTCCGATTGCGATTGCGCTGGTAGATCAGAGGTTGTCGCTGGCGGCGGTGGTGAGGATGCGATCTCGAAGGTAACGTTTCGAGAAGACATTTTCAATGGAATTGCCTGGTCTGGCGGAATTGGAAGTGTAGGACTGCGGATCTAGTACATTTTCGATCGTTGCGTGGCTGGCGTAGCTATCGTACAGGTGCACCCGTAGAGAGAGCAAATGTGGTGGAGATTGAAGATGATGTTGAAGTGGGACTGGTTGGTGAGGGGATTGGGAGAAGGTCGGCCGGCCTTGGAGCTTCAAACCCTTTTGCAAGGGCCGCGTTGACGCGAAGCACTTAAACCACGCGTCGTTAAAGCGGCACGCACCGCCACTGCGGCACTGCCACTGCTTCAAGCTGGTAGCAAGTGGAATGGTAGGTTGGCAGCGTTCAGATGGAATATTCAATATGATTTATTTGCCCTTATTAGAAACTTTGACTTAAATCTCTCGCTGAATTTTTTGTATGATTTTATATCAATTACTCTTACCTACTATGGAGGGAATTGGAGCTAAAAACCCTCAAGCTGGGGAAGCTTTGAAGCTTTTCGTTTTTGGGGCCGCTTTACATCTAAGATCTCCTTATGTCAGCTCCTAGATGGACCCTATCACAATTTTAGTGGTGACCCGGCCTGTACCACCCCGAACCCCAGGGCCAAAGTCCAGAGTCCAGACACCCCACCTATCTACAGCCTTCCAGGTTCCTTTGAGGCTGCCTGGTGGAGTGAGGTGTTATTAGCAGGAGGACCTCGGGGTCGGGTCGGGGCCGGGTCATCGGGGGAAAAACCGGCAAAGATCTCCACGCTTATCGATATCTTAGAGGCTTGGCATTCCGGTGGAAAGATATTTTTCTTTCCAGGTGGTGGTGGGTTTCATTGCGACGAACCACCTCCAAACCTCTTCACCCGACCACACCAATTCCACCCACGCCCCCGCCATGGGTATCCAGAAGAAGCACGGCAAAGGCCGTCTTGATAAGTGGTATAAATTGGCCAAAGAGAAGGGATATCGAGCCAGAGCTGCCTTCAAATTGATCCAGCTGAACAAGAAGTATGGCTTTCTGGAAAAGACCAAAGTTCTGCTGGATCTTTGCGCTGCGCCAGGAGTACGTTCATCGATTCTATTTCAAGATAAAACCTAATAATAGCGCAGTCATGGTGTCAAGTAGCAGCAGAGGTTATGCCTCCCAGCAGTCTCATCGTCGGTGTCGATTTGTCCCCAATCAAAGCAATTCCACGAGTCATTACTTTCCAAAGCGACATCACCACCGATAAATGTCGCGCAACAATCCGACAACATCTCAAAACTTGGAAAGCCGATACGGTTCTTCACGATGGAGCTCCGAATGTTGGTACAGCTTGGGTACAGGATTCTTTCAACCAAGCCGAATTGGCTCTCCAAGCTATGAAATTGGCCACCGAGTTCTTGGTAGAAGGAGGAACCTTCGTCACCAAGGTATTCAGATCCAAGGATTACAACAGTTTATTGTGGGTGTTCAACCAGCTCTTCACGAAAGTCGAAGCTACCAAACCACCCTCGTCGAGAAACGTTTCTGCCGAAATTTTCGTCGTCTGCCAGGGATTTAAAGCGCCAAAGCGAATTGACCCGAAATTTTTGGACCCACGATCAGTTTTTGCTGAGTTGTCGGATCCCACACCAAACAATGAGGCCAAGGTTTTCAACCCAGAGATTAAGAAGAGGAAAAGAGATGGTTATGAGGATGGAAACATGACCCAGTACAAGGAAGTTGCGGCTAGCGAATTTATCCAGACAACCGATCCCATAGCTATTCTTGGAAGTCTGAATAAACTTACTTTCGAGCAACCACCAAATGGAGATGTCGCATTGGCTGCTCTAGATAAATTGCCAGAAACTACCCAGGAAATCAGGGATTGTTGTGCTGACTTAAGGGTGTTGGGAAGGAAAGAGTTTAGAAGTTTGTTGAAATGGCGATTGAAGGTGCGCGAAATATTTGGCTTTGCAACAAAAAAGACTGTCAAACCAGCGGAAGAAGAGGTGGCCGAAGTGGAGTCAATGGATGAGGAGTTGAAAATCCAAGAAAGACTACAAGAATTAACCGACAGAGAAAAGGGTCGTAGAAAACGAGAGAGGAGAAAGGAAAATGAAAAGAAGCAAAAGGAAATTATTCGCATGCAACTTCACATGGTTGCGCCAACAGAAATTGGTCTTGAGCAATCCGGTCCGAATGGAGATAATTCCATGTTCGGTCTCAAGGCAGTCGACAAGACTGGCTCAGTCGATAAGATCGCGAAAGGAAAGATGGTCATGCTTAAAGACTCCGATCATCGGCAAGATCATGATAGTGGACTTGGGTCCGAAGAGACTGATGAGGAGAGTGACGAAGAACAAGACAAATTAGACCGAGAGTTGGATTCTATGTACGATCAATACCAAGAGCGAAAAGCGAGCTCTGACGCAAAATTCCGAGCAAAAAAGGCGAGAAAGGAGCACGAGGACGGGGATTGGGAGGGCTTTTCTGCAGATAATCAGGACAGCGATGATGATGAACTGGAAGGAGACAGCAGTGATGAATCTTCGGATGATGAAACGGAATCAAAACGTCCTCTATTAACAGACTTGGAGATTGCTGAAAAGAAATCAGGAGGTCTCTCTCGCAGAGCAGCACAGTTCTTCGATCAGGATATCTTCAAGGACATTGGAGGTATACCTGAGGAAGAATCGGAATCGGAACTGGAAGAAGGAGAAGAGGAGATCGCCGCTGACTTGGACGCTCTTGACGTGGTCATGGAAGAAGCAGCTGGCATCGAACCTGATTCTGACTCTGATATGCCAGATGAAGTGGAAGAGGCGGAATCATCAGAAGACGACGATGGGTTTGAGATTGTAAAGAACGATCCAAAAGACAATCCTTGGGAAGATGAACCCCGGAAGGATGGAAGGCTTGGTATGTTACATTTCAACACATTTTCACTACTAAAAACTAACGGTTTATGCAGACATCGACATTATAACAGCGGAAGCTATGACCCTCGCTCAAGCAATCGCCTCAGGGAAGAAGACAACAGCCGATCTGATCGACGAGAACTTCACAAAACATACCCTCAAAGACCGCGATGGCCTTCCAGAATGGTTCCTCGACGACGAAGGGAAACACGATAAACCTCATCGACCGATTACCGCCGCTGGTGCCGCAGCCATCAAAGAAAAACTCCGCGCCCTCAACGCACGCCCAATCAAGAAGGTCCGCGAAGCCAAGGACAGAAAGAAGTTCCACGCTGCTCAGCGACTTGAAAAACTGCGCAAGAAATCCGCCTTGTTGCAAGACGAGGAGGGTATGACGGAGAAGGAGAAAGCGAGCAGTATTATGAAGCTGATGAGTAAGGCGGCGAAGAAGAAGCCAAAGCGGGAGGTCAAGGTTGTGGTTGCGAGGGGAGGTAATAGGGGTATCGCTGGTAGACCGAGAGGTGTGAAGGGGAAGTATAAGATAGTTGATGCGAGGTTGAAGAAGGACGTTAGGGGAGAGAAGAGGGCAGCTAAGAAGAGGAAGTGAAGTGTTGTGAGCGCTGGGTTTTTGTAAGTGGTAATGGGATTTTGATACCAACCTGTTTTATTGATACAATTCTTTTGCTCATCGTGGTTTATCATCTTACCCTTCGTTACCCCGTCAATCTTGCAACTGTAACTTTTCCATCCCCCTTTCTTAGCTCCAAAAAACTCTTCTGCGTTCATCTGGCGAAGAAAGACTCAAATGACAGCGTGGCGGAGCGGATAAACTTCTCGGATGTCAGCTCCTCCGTCTGAACTCGCCCGTCCCCATTATTCTTTCCTTTTGTTGAGGATAGCAAGAGCCTTATTCGGCCATATGATGTTTACCTTTTTTTCCCCGGGAGGATGTGGTTCCGGATTTTGTTTGTTTCTTTGTTTTTCTGGTGGTGGTGGTGGCGCTTTTGATGGGGACTTTGATGGGGAGCTGTCATTGGACGGGGAATACCCAGATTCGGTAGATGGGCTGGATTGGTGGGGAAGGGGCAAGTAGCACGATACCTCGACGTAAAGGTCCTAGGATCATTGGAAGTCTACTCACTTCACCTTGAGGAAAGATGAGAAGCGGAGATGTGGAGATAGATATCTATATCGCATCATCGCCACCGGGAGGGAGTCATGACCTTGACAACGGCGGTTCATGATTCTCGTTCATTATAAGACGATGGTCGTCATCTCATGAGAACTTTTTGATAGAAGCTCTCTCACTTGACATGGCTTAGCGCTATGGAGCTGTCAAAATGCGGTTCATGGGAATTTCCCTCGTGTGCGTCAATCGGTTTCTCACTAACGGAACATAGCTCGGCAACTGACGAGCCGGCCAGGAACGTAGCTGACTTATTTGTCAATACCTATCAAGGTCTTAGTCGCTGCTTTGGGCAACACACAACCGAGAAAATATGCCACTCGTCACTATGTCACTCTTACATATGGCTAGAAACGGTGTTGAGAAGTCTCAATTGGATCGCGGCTTCCTCCATTCCGGTTGAGATCAAGTGCAGAGCAGGTTTTCACGATGCTCAGCCTTTATCTCAGGAAGGGTTAGGTATGTATGTTGTCATGGCTCCTTCCTTAGTATATTTGCGTAGAAGTCCCTATTCTATATAGCACACTTTTGCTCTCTTCATAAGTCCTTTTTCCTCCCTCATACTCAACACGCATCTTGGCTTCACACACTCCATACACTCAATCTTTGGCTCACTGCTCTTGGCTGTTCACTCACTTGGAAACAACATCTTTTCAATCATCCACCATGCGTTTCTCCACTTCCGCTACTCTGGCTCTGGCCACGCTCGCTGTTGCTCGTCCGCAGATTGTTAAGAAACAGGTGCCGAGGAATATTGATCCTGCGATCTTGCAGTATGCATTGACTGTGTGTATCACTTCATCTTTATGTCAACAACAGAACCTGACAAGATACAGCTTGAGCATCTCGAGAACGCCTTTTACAAGAGAGCTCTCTCGTTGTGGGATCAGAAATCTTTTGTTGACGCCGGCTTCTCCCCTGCTTTTCACGATCAATTGAAATATATTGCTCATGACGAAGAGGGACATGTTGTTTATCTTGCAGCTGGTATTTCTTCTCTTCTTTTCCACCCAGTTTGCTGGAACTAATTCATGCAGGTCTCAAGGCTGCTGGAGCTATGCCTGTCGAAGCTTGTCAATACACCTTCCCCATGACAGATCCAAAGTCATTCGTCAAGATGGCTTCCGTTATCGAAGGTCTTGGTGTCAGTGCATACCTTGGAGCAGCAGCAGATATCACCTCAAAGGCATACTTGACAGCAGCCGGTAGCATCTTGGTGACAGAAACTCTTCACGTACGACTATTTCCCCTGAAATGATGATTCAACTGTTGACAGCTTAACAGCAATCCGCCACTCGCGGTGCCAGTGGTGAAATACCCATGGCTAACGTTTTTGGTACTCCTCTTGGTCTCAACGCAGTTTACACCATCGCGAGTCAATTCATTTCCGAGTGTCCAACGACAAACGCTGCACTCCCAGTCATGGCCTACCCAGAGCTTGTCACTGTTACAGCTGGTGCTGTAGCTACAAATGCAATTGTCGACCTTCTGCCATCCGTGACACTCAATGGGACGTATTACACGACCTTCGTGTCTGGGCTTGACATCATCCCAACCACACCCAAGGGAATTCTCGATGGTATGATTCAAGCCATTGTCCCTTCTGCCGTTCAGGGCCAGAGCTATGTCTTCTTGACCAAAGATAATTCTGGGAATTTGACGGATTCGAATATCATCGCGGGTAAGTTGCAGTTATTTCCTCAGTCTCGAGCCATCTGGATAGGGGTTAATGTACAGCAGGACCTGCCATCATCGAAGTCACGCCTAATTCACCAACCTTCAACCTCACCATAACCAGATAAACCAATGTGACAAAACACTGACAGCATTGTGCATTTTCAGAGATTTTTTTGGAAGAATGAAATATCACGTCTCTCGCTTTGAAGGAAAAAGAAAAAAAATAATGGATTGTGCGTGGAAGCAATTTTGGTACCTTTTGGACGTTTATGAAGAATCATTTCGGAAGACTTTGTCTTTGTGTTTCTTGGAAGGGATATTGTTGTTTTTGTTTTGTACGATACGATACGAGTAGTAGATGATACCTAATTGTAATAAATTTATTTGAAGACACTTGGATTAGCATGGTTCGAGAGATGTGAAGTGTAAGACTTACTTTAGAAATCAGCCATGATTCGTAACGCAGTATTCTAGCGTATGAAATTGAAGCTTGCGCCCTAAGATTACCGTACTGTAAGTATACCTCATGGCAAGACCGGTATTTTTAAAGAGTTAAGAACCTTGGTTTTTCTTAGTTACATGCTACCTAGTCTAGATTACCTTTCAAGGATTTAGATAAATGCTAATAGTTGAAAAGGCAAGTGATGCTAAATATGCTTATTTGTCAAAACTTAAAAAGCCTACCGGCTACTTAGGGGGGAGCAGATATTGCAAAGATTAGAGTGTATACTCCGTAACGGTATACAAATTTACGAAAGGTAGTTTCTGCTAGTTTCCCAGAGGTGGAACTGGTTTTGATTTGCATATGGGGGGTGTTCAGGAAACAGTTATTGGAAGTTGAACTTTGACGGTACTGTAGGGGGGTATATTCAGCATGAATCATATACACCTGTGGAAAATTGATGCAGTCAGACTAGTAAGTAACAACATATAATAGTTAGAGCTCAAATCTATCTAAAGTAGACGTAATATAAACAAGAATAAAACAGGATGTAGTTTAATGCCTCCTACCAGATTACGCAAGCTCCGTGAAGATGCCCAAAGGGTCTATGGTGCATATTTAAATCCTTCTTTCCCCTCCAAAATCTTTTTACCCTCATCGGCCAGTTGATTCTCCTTCGTAAAGAAATATGACATATAGGACATAATAACAATATACAGAAATTGCATGCCAATCGTAGCCCACATTCCCGGGGTATATTTCGGCGCATCCTGGGTTCTAAATATCACACTCCCACAAACACCACCAGCTGCACCAGCACTGATCATGGCAGCAGCGACGACACCCTTTTTCGCTAGACTCGCCGTCTGATTCTGGCCGTAGGTGAGAGTCGCAGGAATATTGGCCTGCGAGCCAAAAGCGGCGAGGAAAAGGCCGAAGTATCTCACATAGGGAGGTTCAGCGTATAGGATGATGAGGAAACCGACAATAGTTATAAGAGCCTGAGCGTTGATGATGGGCCAACGCTTCCGGGTCTTATCAGATACCCATGCCATCGCAATAGAAGCTATGATGGTAAAGATGATAGGCGGAGACCCTAGCAATTGTGCTTTGGTATAGCTAAAGCCCAGGCCCTGTCTAAGAATGATTGGACTGAAGAATGCAAGCGAGTAAACAGTGGAAGCGGCGATGAAATAAGCCAGCATATACACCCACAACTTCCAGTCTAGTAGCATTTTTAATGTTTCTATGACCGATAGGTGGACGACCTCTTCTGCCTCTTTGTCGATCTTGATTCTGTTGAGAGCGATATGCTTCTGACGAGAGTTCAGGAAGTTGACTCGCTCAGGGAACTCGATGAGGAAGAATGGCGAAGTAAGGCCTGCAACGATCGTAGCAATGCCCTCAATAATGAAAATCCAACGCCAGCCTTGTTGATATTTTCCATTGCCGACGGAGATCATCGATAGTGCGTAAGCCAAGATGGGACCGAAGGCACCTGCAATGAGCGAAGACATATAGAATATGGAAATACGGCGGCCCGTCTCGAATTGGCTGTACCAGGACCCAATGATATAGATCGCTCCGGGAAACAGACCAGCTTCGAAGACTCCAAGAAGAGCACGTAGCACGGCGAGAACGCTCCAATGTTCGATAAACCCCATTCCAAGGACGCAAACGCCCCAGGCGATGATCAGAAAGGTTAACCAGAGACGAGCACCAATACGGCGAATCACATAGTTTGACGGGATCTCAAGAAGACCGTATCCGATAAAGAAGACCAGCAAGCAGAGGTTGTAGCGAGCTCCCGTTAGGTGGAGGTCGACGTTCATATTGGCTATGTAAGCCGAGCTGATGTTGGTACGGTCAAGAAGCGAAAGGCCAAAAACGAGGCAAAGCATGGGAAAGACTCGCAAGTCGACTTTCCGCCTGGATGCAGTTAGCACAATGTCCAATCAAAAAGGGGCGATTGTCGACATGACTTACACAACGATTTTTTCCTCCTCTGATGTCCAGTCGCCAGCGGTTGGAACATCACTTTCCATGTCGTTGGCTCCATTTTCCGAACTCGAGGAAACCTGTAGCTCTTTCACCGAAAATATTTCTTGCTGGATCTGGGTGCCGGTCATGTTGGCACAAAGACTACGAGACGAGGAGATCAAGAGTCGTTTGCCGGAAACATTTCTGGGGCCTCTACTTGCTTTTGTGCTTTCACATTTTCGTTTATAACGGCGGAACTCAAAATCTCATATTTAACTGCGCCAAAATCCGAAAAGCCTTCTCTTTGAAATCCAGAGTCTTATCTAGTACATAGTGTGAGTCACGACTGGTTCACTACCCCGCAAAAGTCAAAGTTATAGGAATTCAAGAATACCAAGAGAGACAAGAAAGGAATTTCATGGGGCAGGATTCTTCCGAGACCTTCCGAGCTCGTTTAAGAGCTCTGCACAAGGGTATCCCGTTCAATGTTCACGACTGTGCGTTTCTTCTCCACTCTAACAAGACGAAAATCCTCTCGAGTTGCCTGTTCAAGGGATCACGAGGTTGTCATAGTAATCGAAGCAGTCCCGAAATGCTATAGAAACTTTTCAGCATTGGTGTGAACATCCACGCAACTCCCCAGACTGAGCGTCATTTGCCCTTGGTAATTTTAGAGGACCGTTTTTGTGGTAGCAATGGTTTTTGATTGAGAAACCCGTGCTAATCACGAGCGTGGTAGGTAGGTAATGTGTTTGTCTCTGCAACAATTGCGTGTCCGCTCCTTTTACACCAGCAGGGACCGTAGCCTCCCTCTACAGCACAGCGGACCTTTTCGTTCTAGACTCAACATGCTTCGCCTTGTTTTATACCCCTACAAAAGATGCTCTTATGTCAATTTGAATCTTCCACGGACATTTTGCGTATCTCCATGTTCTTCGGGGTATGACTCTGATAGGGCTGTTTTGACTCGTGAAAAAGCATTGCAATTATTGTCTCATGATCGGCGTTCTTACCCACAATGAAGTGAGGCATGACCGCTTGGATATCCGACGCAAGAACTCTATTTGCAGAGGCTCTAAGGGTGCCAGGGTGGAAACCTCAAATTATATTACGCCTCGGCCCTCGGCTCCGATCTTTAACCAAATCAAGACAACTTTCGATCATTAAGGGGAGATGGTCACATCCGCTTCCCCTCTGATGCGTTTCTCTATTCAAAGACAGTTGATTTGGATGTTTCGGATCTAGTGAGTCTATATGATCAGTTTACTCTATTGGTGAAGAGTAAGAAAATAGCTACAGGTCCAGTAGTCGGTTGGTTGTATAGCACTAGTGTCTAGCAAGGTAAGTTAATCGGACCAATCTCTAGTAATTTACGTAAAAACTATCAGCTTTTAGACCCTTATCTTCTTTAAAAGTATATCTCCTAGAGTAATAATTTCAAGATACAGATGTCGTTGATAGCCTACTTTCGGTTAAGATATTTCCTGAGCTCCCGAAAGATTCCGGCCTTGTCGTTAGTATTAAGAAGATCTATAAACGCTAAAAAGGTTACAATAGAGGAGGAAAATAGAAAGCATAAAAATATATGTATATGTAATGTCAGAAGACGAGGGCACAATGTGGAATGGATAAGCTGGAATACAGGGAGAAGCTAGCTAAGGGGCGAGCAGGGCTCTAATATAGGACGACCCTGACCGAGTGGAAGGCTCTAGAGTACTAGGCATCCACCTAGGCAACCAGGACAGGGGGTCAGGCAGCGAAGACGGAAGTCTCGGCTAGAATCATATCGTAACATCTAAGGTTCATGGCCACTCCAGGATAGAGGGCTGTTAATAATATGCTTAGATATATTAACAAACAGTTCTTCTATAACACATGATAGCCAAGGGAGAGAGTTTATGACCAACTTTATTTCTATAGATACGACATCCTAAATTAACGACAATTAGACCAAGTAACAAAATCGCAAATCGTTAAAGTCACTTTATATAGTAGGAAGAGCGAGAGAACTAAGTCGCTCTATTAAAATTTACCTTACTTATCTAATTAAGGGTAAGGACTTTAGACGATAAATCTCCGTCCGTGCTAAAATAATGCAGGCTTTACATGCCACTTCTACAAAAACAGCTCCGTCAAGTGGCATTGAACGCGTTGAACCTATAACGTCGTCTTCGCCGGTCGTGCTAAAAGGTGCTGTCCCAAAGTAGGATACATTAAAGACTAGGAGAAATGAGCGAGCTGTGGCTAGGAAAGCAAGTGGGCTGTATAGAAACATGAATGCAAGATTTCACCGACATCAAACGCTGAGGCGCCGTAATCGCTAGCGTGGTACTATTCCGGAAGGCAAGATTCTCACGGCGCGTACAAGACTGTATAGTAGTGTTTGCAGTACAAAATGGGGGATGCGTAGCCTGGGTTGATGAAGCAAAGAAGAATAGACAGATATACCACACGGAGAAAGCCCCCCGCAACTAGGTAAACAGAGACATCTTTAAAAGAGAGAAGTAGGTTCTTTGGCGACAGAAGCCAAATAGGGGGGAAAAGAAAAGCTGAGGTCCACACGACTTAAATTTATATCCAAAAGAGCTCTATCACTATCTGTCTGTGCCCCTCGATTTTACGCCACTCCACCTAATTTGACATCACAGGTGTAGTTCCATCCCAATCCTTCTTCTCGGCTGCATCAACCAAGAACTCGGCTGTGCTCCGCCTGTTCATTCCAGCAAAGCTGCTGATACCACGGCCGGTATCTCCATAAAAGTGAATTGGGGCTGCAGGGCCATCTGTGAGTCGAGTCGGGCGTGCAAACACGAAATCCAACCCACTTTCTCTGAGAACGGTCTCAGCAGACTCGTGATCTTTGTACGAGAACGACATGTTCGACTTCTTCACCATCACTCGCATCACAAAGAAGAGCGTGGGGAAGGAGTTGCCAACACCATGAGCTTGCAAATCCACGACCTTTTTGACGCCGGTGGCCTTCGAGGCTGTGACAAGAGTTTTCATTGACTGCGTCATCAATTGTGGTGGCGATACCATCGCAGCGAATGGGTTGTCGCTCTTGCGGGCGGTGTTCAGAGTTACAATGGTAGCATTTGTTGGAGTACTGGGAGCTGCCGCGAGAGCCTTTTCGATATCTAGAGGCTCAAACCGGGTCCCTTCAACTAACGTCAGACCATCACGTGGGGTGACCTTGCTACGGTCGCGAACGAGCGCGGTGACAGTATGTCCTGAGTTAGAGTTAGCAGTTGCCAGGACATGAGCGACGATATGGGTGGCTACCACGACGCAGTACTTCTTCCAGCACGAGAGTGCCAGTTCGGCCAGAAGCCCCAATAAGTAGAAAATACATGATGCGAATGAATGGAGAGAATATGAAGGTAGCGATGAGAAGAGGTAGATGAGGTTGTGTGTGTTTCGAAGACGATTGGTGCTGGGCGGTGATTTGTTTTTGTTGGTTGCGGTACTTGTAAGATTACCCTGTAAGCGAGAGCGTTGATGCATCTACTGACAGGGGTCTGCATTAAGGCATGCTGATAGCGCCAATAGCATGCTACAGTATCTTGGGACTAAACGAAATAAGGAATATTTATTAGTTATAGAGTAAATGGAATTTGAGAAACTTATAGGTAAGTGTGAAGTGATATAAGGAGCCTTTACTAAAAGAGCGGCTCTGTACCTTTCCATCTATCCACTCTCTTCTCACGAACGTACAGGTTAGGAAGGATGTCTCTGGTTGGCTAGAAGAAAGTTCTCGAGCTCCTGAAAATATAATTTTACGGTGCGGCGACGTCATGAAAGTGCGATAAGTTTATGTTTGAAATTTCTACTTCTGCTCTTCGATCCAATTCATCGTTAAACAAATTTCGGCGCGGTTGGTGTAATGTTGTGATAAATTATAACCCCAATCTCCCAAGTTCTATACGTCTATGCTCCTGTTATAGGAATACTTAATCCGAGATAGTGCGTTGGTTAGATTTAAATAATGCTCTCGTTGGGGTTGAGGGAGGGGGAAGGTATACCTGTCATTGGTTCACGAACGCCGAGAAATCCTCGCTTAATTCTCCTATTTCAAGCCCACCGACAGATTTCTTAGGAGTTTACAGCTTCAGAAAACTGCGTTTCAAGCTGCTCAAATTCAAACACGTTTTCTCCCGCATAGCAATTGTTGGTGGTAAGTTTTTCAAAGCCCTGCCAAGACGCAAATACTGATAAACTCGTTAGCTGGACCGGTAGGATTGACTCTTGCGCGGAGTTTACAGCGCCATGGGCTCCCGTGCAAAATATTCGAGCGCGATGTTGACCGATCTATCCGCCGTAAGAGTGGCTCGTTAGACATTCATGAAAATTCAGGACAGCAAGCTTTGCGCGAAGTGGGTTTGTATGAGGATTTCCTCGCCCGCGCCCGACCTGAAGTCGAGGTGCTTAAGATCTTCAATCCACATGGAGAGCTTTTGATGGACGAAGAAAAGAATAGTGGCAGTACACATCCGCAATGGGCGCCCTGAGATTGACCGTTATGTCCTCCGAGACTTATTAGTCGAATCGCTGGAGCCCCAGAGCATACACTGGAATCGTACACTACTGGATATCAGAAAAGACAGCGACGAGTTGTACAAGCTACGCTTCTCGGACGGCTCAGAAGAACAGTGCGAATATCTGATTGGAGCTGATGGTTGTTGGTCGAAGGTACGCGACTTGCTTCTCAAGGTCCCGATACTGTATGGTGACCTCGGCTTCCTCGGTTGCCCCCTAGCTCTCCATTACACATCATTTGTCGACCGAGGAAGGCAACACAGGTTCTCCCAAAAGCTCCCTGGATCCCGTGTTACACAGGTTGCGCCTTCATTGATGATCACAATTAAAAAACAATACGAAATGCAGTTGTGGCGTTAACTACCACCACAATGGGTTCCACGAGTCTCTAGTCTTGCAATGGTGATTATCAAAATTCGTTTTTGGTTTCCATTTGGCTACAAGCACGTCGTTTCCACGACGTATGTTGGAAGACTCTTATCTCGTACATGTGCAATGTACACATTGGCAGCTCGAGTATACAAGGACACAGGGGCATACCAAGACTGGTCAAAATACGGGAGTTTCCGGTGTATGGTAACCACAGCTCACACAGATACTCCTTTGTGCCATACATACAGTCTTGGAGGCATGTATATCACGTGACCCTGGATATTATGTATACCAACTACTGTCCTGGGGCTTCAAAAAACCCTGAAGAAAATCTACAATTGGATCCGTTGTATTTTAAATGAGTGAGATCTTAAGTTCGGCAACTCAAGAAAATCATAACCAACAGCGTATGTATTTCAAAGTCTGTCTGAAGCCGAGGTGTTCTCGGAGACACGACATTTGGCTGTACATCATTTGAAGATACAGCATCGGATATAGATCACACAGCAGTGTACAGAAAAGCCAAATTTGACAACTTATGGAACCGAGAAGCCTCGTTTGTCTATGCAATGGTCCAAAACACGAATTCTTGACAGAAGATTCCAAGTCTTCCTTGGTTAATCCGATATGCTTCCACAAAGTCCAAGGGGCAATACGTTATCAAGAGTTACAACTGCATAGTATTACACCTTCAATCAATTCTCATCAAGTTCTTGCCATACAATATACCACTCCTTAAGTTTTGCTTTTTACTATACCTAAGAACTCCTTTTCGTAGTCAAAATCCATCACTGCAGACAAGTTCTTGCTTCTCACAGTGTCCTCGCATAACATCCGAGTACAGCTATGATACGATCAAAGACATGGAGGGCAATCCATTTCAGAGGAGTCGATAGTTCATTGTTATGTAAGTGCTTACAACCCCTCATCTATACTCTGCTAACACATTGCATAAGTCAACAAATTTGGCTACAGTAGAAGATTATCCCAAATTTCTTCGATCCAGGCTCCACGGCTCGGCTCTTCTAGCGAGACGACTCATATCAGACACATACAATCGAAATTGGCAGAGAACGGAATAGTGAAAATAAGCCTAGGCTTCCCTGACAGCAAGAGCGAATATTTGGAACGATTGATTCGGAATTTGCATCAATATCACGGACATGGGCTTCCCATAGATCACAGTGCATCGAGAGGGTGGTTTTGGGATGTTCGCCCAACTGCTACAACAACGAAGAAAGAACTTCCCTCAATCGCATCTTCCCATAGTTCGTCACCCCAAGCAAGATCTGAGACTAGAGAAGCTTTTCCATGGCATACAGACTGCAGTTATGAGGAGAACCCACCCCGGTATTTTGCACTCCAGGTCCTGCAGCATGATCGATGTAATGGCGGCACCACGAGTGTGCTTCAAGTCGACCAGATCGTGAAATATCTATCGTCTTCAACACTCGCCAGTCTTTCGAAGCCCGAGTTTGCCATAAAGGTCCCGCCAGAGTTCATCAAGAAAAGTGATGAAAGAGAAATTGTTGGCAGTCTTCTAGATATCAGCGGTCAAAACCCAGGCACAATGTCTGCACAACTACGTTTCCGAGAGGATATTATATTTCCCTTGACAAATGAAGCATCTTCGGCTTTGAACGAATTCAGTAGCGTTCTCCATGGCCCCGAAATCAAAGGCGAAATTGTTCAGTTGACACCGGAAATCTTGCCAAGGGGTTCTGTTGTTTTGATAGATAATAGAAGGTGGTTGCACGCTAGAAAGTATGCATCTCCAATCGCTCAGCTGGTAGTCATGAGGTGTTTCACTAACATGGAGAACAGTGAAGTGAACGATCCGGAGCGCCACCTCAGGAGAGTCAGATGGGATGCTACGCCCTTTCCGAGTATTGCCGAACTCCAACCAAATCATGCCGTCGTTAACGCCTGAAGAGTTTTATTAAGGTATGCAGTAGTGGTTTTTCTGGTAGCAGGGTATAATAATGATGGTCAAGATATGTCTGTTATGGTAGTTTTATTCATTTTGTGGTTTAATCAAAGATGGAGTATTACAATGGAAAGCCGATTGAGGAATTTAAGAAAACTTACCCTGCGTCATTGTTTTCAAGAAACTTGACGCTTCTCTTTCGCCCGTGTATTCATCTCACTCGATCACAAGCTGCCGATCAGCACAGAAAAATAACGCCTCGTACACTAATATGTTCCACAACGTGCTACCCACTCGCGAAAAACTTCAAATCACTTCGTCCCAAGATAGGCTGACAGTAAAGGAAACCGGAAAGCGAAATGACAACCCGGCTGGATCCACGAGTTTTATCGTATTGATGTCCTTGAGGGCCACAAGGACAGTTGAAATTCCCGATCACCTAGTGTCAGCTTATGTAGCAAGCAAGCGCGCACTGCCTCTTTTTCTGTTCCATTTTCTTCTCTTTCAACCTTTTGCACTTTCTTTCATTTGTTTTTATCTTGTAGCCTTTCCTCAGTATGGCAAGCTCGAGTTCCACAGACAAACACGCCCCAACCGAGAATACACCTTTGATACAACCCCAAAATGATTACCAGTCACATATACTGCCTCGTAAAAGACTTCTCATCGTCTTTCCAGCTCTCGCACTAGTACACTTTACCTCATTCTTGGACCAAACCGCTATAACTACTTCAATACCAGCAATAGCTGCTGGCTTGAAGACCGGTCCATCGACGTCCTGGATTGGTGCCAGTTTTCTCATGACAAGTGTGAGCATTCAACTTATCAACGGTCGCTTTTCAGATATCTTTGGTCGAAAGCCATGTCTCATCACCGCATTGCTCGTTATGGGGCTTGGAAACCTGCTATCAGGCTTCGCAAGAACTCCCGCAGTCTTGTACATCACGCGAGCCTTTAGTGGATTTGGAGCAGGTGCTCTTAACGGTCTTATCCAGATCACAATATCGGACATCACTGCTCTGGAACACAGAGGATATTATTTCGGCATAATGGGTATCGCCGTTGCGTTTGGAAATGGACTTGGTCCTGTGGTTGGCGGTGCTCTGACTCAGAATACCTCTTGGAGATGGGCTTTTTGGTTTATCTGCCCGTTGACTGCCCTTGCGGTTGCCTACCTGTGGCTCGTACTTCCACAGTCAGAGTCCCCCGAAAACGTTTTGAAAAAAATAAGAAGTGTCGATTGGTTGGGAGTTGTCACTAATATGACCGCTATCTGCTTAATACTGGTGTGTTTCCACAATCTATTCGATTTGTTGAAATCTAACTTCGTCAAAAACAGATTCCCTTATCAAGAGGTGGCACACCAGACGTATGGAAATCAAAAACAAACATCATAATGCTTGTGGCAGGATGTTTGTTATTCTGTGTATTCATATTTCTAGAATTTCGCGTGGTGAAATTCCCTATAGTACCAAGTCAGTAAACTTCCCACCCCACTCAAATGACATAAGATTTGAACTTACTTATTGCAACTGACAGAGCGTCTCTTCACATACGGCCGTTCGACCAACATCCTCTTAGCAATGAACCTATTCATCGGCTGGCTATTCTGGGGAAACCTCTTCTTCATTCCATTATACCTGCAATCAGTTAGGGGGTGGAGTCCAACAATGGCTGGATTGTTTATACTGCCACTGGTTATTGCTCATGGTATGTAACCCCTTTCCTCGTCACTCGTCCTATCTATTTTGGGCGGCAGGACGAGTCCATACTCTAATCCATTTCCTGAACGAGAGAACGTTCGTTAACAACTCCCAGGCATCACCTCTGGACTAAGCGGCATAATAATCTCCCGTCTCGGCCACTACGTCTCGGTAATCTCAGTAGGAACCGCACTCTGGGCCCTAGGCGCCGGCGCAAAAGTGACATATCACCGAACCACACCAATATGGCAAATCCTCACATTCGGGGTATTCGAAGGGGTAGGTGTTGGAGTATGTCTCCAACCCGGTAAGCCGTCTTGTTACCATTCTTCCCTAAACCCAACTCCAGTCAGTCTATGTGCATGTGAGTCTGGTTCTGACGAAGCTCGCTAGTCCTCGTCGGCATACTCGCAGGATCCGATAAAATCGATCGCGCTGGTATAACCAGTGTTAGGAACTTCCTGCGTGATATCGGGGCTGCTACTGGAATCACTGGTAAGTTCGAGAAAACACTCCATTCAATCATCTCCAAAAGGCTAGGGAGGGGACTAAACAAGTATACACACACACATACCCAACACTAACCCCCACCCCAAGTATCCGGCGCAATCCTCAACACCATCCTCCAAAACGGGCTCCAGCACCGCTTCACCCCCGAATTCATATCCGAGATAACATCCTCCATCGGCAAACTCTCTCAGTTACACCTCACGCCCGAAGA
Source organism: Hymenoscyphus albidus (assembly GCA_911693285.1). Taxonomy (NCBI): domain Eukaryota; kingdom Fungi; phylum Ascomycota; class Leotiomycetes; order Helotiales; family Helotiaceae; genus Hymenoscyphus; species Hymenoscyphus albidus. The sequence goes on along the minus strand of CAJVRM010000055.1, from coordinate 120,828 downwards.
TCGGGAGCTTATTTCGAGGGTATATATGGAGGGTATACATGGAGTGTTTATGTCGTTCGCGGTGCTAGCTGTGGTTTTGTTTGTGGTGACGTTTTTGATTGAGGATTATGGATTGAGAAGTAGGGATGAGGTTTTGGAGGAGGTTGAGTGAGGTGGGTTGGGGATGGGGTATATAGTATATGCCGAACTTGTCTTGCGACGTATCACCACGGAGAGGGATTGAGAATGTGGTATATAGTATGTGCAGAATCCACCTTCCTACGCATCTGTGCTATAGTAACGCCTAAATATGTGTTTTGGTTAATTAGACTATTACAACCGCCGTACTATAGATTTAAGGACTAATATTATAGCAGTAGCAAATATAATAATCCATTCTATAATATCCTTTTGTTATATCTTAGGAGTTGTGAGAGGCCAGACCTCGAATAGCTCAAAGGTGTGGTTTCGAATATTCAATTAAGAAGTGCGTGAAGACTACATACATGCAATCTCTTCCTCTATATATAGAGAGAGGAAGAGTTTCTGGAGTCTTCCAAGAAACTGTTTGACAAATACGTGACGTCAAAAGAATAGAGTAGAAAAGTGTAGAAAAGGAGAAACCAATTTAGCAGTGGAGCAATGGCCAATGCTGAGCGGGGACTTTGGTCAGTGCTTAGCGAGGGCATGGCCCGTGCCTCCATCATGGGTTCCAACCCTCACAGGAGTGTATAGAAAGAGTAGGCTAGTAGGTCTAGAATAAGAAATAAGGAATAGAATATAGGCTGTTAATACTACAACAACTACTAATTTATATAAAGGACTATACTCCCTAGCCCTCCCCTCTTTCCTAGTACCCTAATACATCTACTCTTATCTAATATAGACGCTACCGACCCGACTATGTCGCCTTTACTAAAAAAGCACGTAGTAATACAAGTAACGAGAGCTAATACGAACGTAAACCAAAGGCAAAAAAGTCGTATTTTAGAATAGCTTTACTTTTTAGTTAGGTATAGAAAAATTACGAGGAGTTATTATTTTATACTTCAAAATTACTAGATTACTTTATTTACTTTCTAGGCGAGGGGTGTACTTTAATTAAAAACTAGCTTTTATTATTAATTTAAAAGACGAATAATTCGCGTACAAGAATTAATTAAATAATACTATCTAATCTATCATACGTACTAATTAATCAAATGATCGTAGTATTAATTAATTAGACGAAATCACGGTTACAATAGCACACATCAATAGAGAGAATGAAGGAGAACCTGGGCATGGGATTGAATTTGTGGGATACGTCTGTTTTCTTTGTGTTATATAGATCTAGTATTAACGAGATTGAAAATTGGGGAAATGCTCCGTATCATTGGAGTATTAGGAAATGAATTATCTAATTACAATAAAGTAAATAACATTAAAAGAATATACAATCAACTTAACGCCTAAACCAACCCAAAAACTCCCATACCTATGCCATAACATCCGGATGAACAGTTCTCTCTCCAAAAGTAGGGAACTTAGAAATATCCTCAGCCTTCTTCACAACCTGATCCGCAACCTCGAATTCCAACCCCTCGACCTCATCAACCACACACCCATCAAGTTTCACCACCTCCCACTTCAACTTCCCCTTCAAGTGACCAATCACCGCCGAGACATCATCAGGATCAACACCCTCCAAGGCAGTCCCAAGATTGAACTGACCATGCGTAACTCTATACGCACCAGCCTCGCGTTCGACAGTTCCGGGAACTGAGAGGATACTCAGACTTCCGACGTGGATATCGCACATGGATATCTTGACGGAGAAAGCTTGGTCGACGGCCCCGTTGGGGACTTTGACGGATATACTCCATGCGTGGGTTTCGTTGGTTTTGTCGGTGATGTTGGAGGGGATGCGTATGGATCTCTTAGTACTGCTACGGAATGCACCGAAGGAGCCGTTGGGGTTATAAAGTTGATTGACCTGGGTGGTGACATTTGCCTTAAGCGAGGCTGGGTCGCTGAATAGCCAGTCCTTGACATCGGGGTATGAGTAGCCAAAATCTTGAAGGTTAGTTAGAAAAGATGTTCATCCCGGCAAGGTCCACACAGATCGAGCATATAGAACTGGGAAGGGGATTGGTACGTACTTTTGGTATATCTGGCAGTAATCGATGTATACATGGTTATGCCGTCGCCCATCGTGAATGGGGTTAGTGGTGTTAACTCACCAACTATGGAGTTGGGGAGGATAGTCCATGTTCCACTGGGAGATCGCACGTTCGTCAACCATGCGTCTGGGTAGATTGCTTGCCACATTGCAACTTGACGATCGACATTGGCATGGTGGAGCCAACTATAAATTGTTAGATCAAACAGATCAAGCGGAACAATATTGCACCATTATCGTTCATTCTTCGCTGCTTGCAGGAGGTTCTGGTTCTGGATTGTTTGGAATAATCCTGATTTAAGGGGCCATGAAGGATTACTTACAAAGTAGGCTCAAACCCAGACCAAGCCACTTGCGTCATGTGCCCATCGCCTCCAACTAACGTATGAATCTCACCATGAGGAGTTTCGAAATTTGGTCTAAAACAATTAGTCGTGTGTCCTCTGCTCAGAGAGAAAGAAGATGAGGCGAAGACAAAGATTTCACTAAACCACCTGGGCTACAAATCAAGATATTGGAATAAAAGGAGAAGACACATACCCGCCATTTCCACTGGTTGACATACTATTAAAGTCCCGAGTCTGGGCAAATACATCCCACTTTCAAAGTGTCGGCATTAGTACGAGCAGAAATCAAGGGGGTGAAAATAATTCCGTGCAAACTCACCACTTGATTAGCGAGAAAGGAATTTTCCTCGGCAAGCGCTTGATCAGTTGCTTCGTCATGCTGTACGCCGTTCGCATCTGGATGTCTCAGTGTCGTGGGTTTTGCAGCTATTGGATCATTCGCCGGGAACCATTCCGTGGGTTCGGGGCGCTGAAGGAACTTGTAGTTGAATAGAGGGTTGTTGACAGTTGCTGTACCGTTGGGTGTTGTGATCTGAACTGCATCAAATTAGATATTTCTCGTCAAGGAATTTACCAATTGGATGGGTACTAAATGGTAGGGAGAAATGCAACAAGGAAATTATGTCTACTTACCAGTAGGCGATTTCATGATCGTAGGAAAGCGGCTTCCAGGAATGGCCCAGTCCCAAAAAGGCATTCGCAGATTATCAGCTGCGGTTTGGTATTCTGCAGATTTGTATGTCTTTGCAATTGTCTGTGCGTGTCCAGCCAGAACTTGCTGTGGGAAAATTAGATTGCTAAACTGTAAATAACATTACTGCATTAAACAACGCTTACCTCGTAAAGAGCAAGGTACGGCCTATGCCAGGTCGCGAAAAGGGTATTCCCATGAGTGCAGTAGCCGGTGCGAATACCATTATTGGAAGTTGCTGGATTCACATCGTCCCATGGGATATATGGTCTACCATGAATACCTGAAAGTTGAAAATAAGACGTCAAGTTGTGTTCATCTACATTCATCATAGCATTCAAAGCTTGAATGTACAAAGAGCTGGTTGGTCAGTAACGAAGCTGAAGGATTAAGAGGAAATGTACATACAATTGAGGTTTATCCAAGGCCAACTCGTTTATCTCCCTACGGGGAGGTCTATATCCGGTTGTGGCATCTACTCCAGTGTGAACGCCAGTGATGGCATATTTTGCAATAACAACATCGAAAAAGAAGCTTGAGACTACAGCCAACGCAGAGGCAGAAATCTTGGAAAAGAGCATTTTGGACAAGAAACGAACACTGCCACTCTAGTGGACAGTGGAGAAAACATCATGATATCCCATTATCTTATAGAGAACCATTCATCCCGCCAAGAGGAGATTCCTATTCCCGTTCTCCTAAAGAAAGGATACGACGATGTCGTGAATATTATGTGGTCATTATTGGGTGCAGATGCTGATGATCGGATACGAGGGTATTGAAATTATGATCACCAAGTCACCGCCCAGAATACACCCAACCGAGCAGAGATAATCTGCACCAGTCCGTAGGATTCGTCGCACAAGAACAAACGCTAGGTATAAAACTCCGATCCTCCCCAATCATATTAACAACATGGGTTGACATTTCGATGAGGCTGACATGAGAAAACAGGAAAGCATTTACCGGGGTAGCACCAGCCAGCCTCTGATGGAATTTGACCTGTTCCAGACGACAAAGGGGCCAGAAAGATATGCACTCGATGTGGATATATGTGGATACAATAAATGGGTCGAAGTGAGGCTCAAATGCTTGGGAACGCGACCTGGTTGGCATTGTTCGACGGGGAAAAGTCGAGAAAATGGACATCCTTTTTGCACTCAGAAGTTCATCTCTTTTTGGCCCCTTTTTTTCGTCTAGACTCTGGAAGGGATAGAGACCGGTGAACGATGCATATAACGGTGCGAATCATGGAACCCTCGTGGCCCGAATTGAGCTTACCGAGAGTGACAGTCGGGAGGCTTTCCACCCAAGGCTGTGATGAAATAAACGCTATGAATATATGCAAAATCGACATCAAAGCCAATAGAAAAATCCATTCTAACTCGAAAAAGCCACCAAAAAAGAAGATACACGGAGTAACGTAACTACAGAAAACATGAACTTCCAATGTGGAGGACGTAAGGAAAGGAGTACTGGTCCATGAATGTCCCGATGTAGCACTGCAGGAGTCTCATTTGGCAAGTTGAAGAAAACGAGCTGCGTGGCGTGAGACGCGCATTGCATCAACAAACATCATCTCCAAATAGCAGCACGACCCGAGAAAATCATGGTCAGAGGCGAGCCGACTTGTAGGAATATGACAACCGTGATTAGCGGTGGAACAGTTACTGCTGAGAACGCCTTTAAATGTGAAGAATGGAGAGGATGAAATAGGTAAGGTTAATCTATCCGAGGTTGGATGAGGTGAGATTATACGGTCTCGACGGTATGGTCCTGGTGGCCTGAGGTTAGGTATAATGTCATGTTACTTGATAAAAAAAACTATCAATGAAATAAGTAATAAATAGTATGATAGAATAGTAAAGTAAAGTAAAAAGAGATATTCTCTTATACTATTAATATAAACCCCTTACTCTACTCTACTTACTCTTGTACCTTTGTTATCTAAGGGAATAAAAAGGTAATATACCCTTACAAGTCGAACAACAAGAAGGGGACCAGATCTTCTACTTTACTTTATAATCCCCATGCATGCTCTACCATGTAACCACTCAACACACCATCGTGTCACTAATCATCTAATCCAGCAAAGCAAGAAAAACAAAGACTATCCATACACCACGCACCCTCATTCAACTCATTCCCTCATTCCCTCATTCCCTCATTCAAACTCTCTATCCACACTCTCAAAGTTATCCAAGAAGCCCTTGAAAATCCCAACACCCAAACCAGGATCCAAGCTTCCGGTGGTTGCACGAATAGAATGCATACTCAACTGCGGCAGACCGGCGTCGATGGAGCGGACGCCCATGGCGGAACTGAGCATAGGGCCGACGGTTCCGCCACTTCGACTGTCGTTTCGGATCATGAATAGTTGGAGAGTGTTTGAGCTATGGCATGGTAAGTGGTGTGTTAAGAATGATGAAGGGAAGGGAGAGATGCTCACGTTTTCTCGGCAACTCGGGTGAGGAGTGCGGTTGAGACGGAATCGGTTGTCATATGTCCGTTGGAATCGGCTGCGACAACTAGACCGACGTTTAATCGTGGAGAGTGTCCTTCAAGGTATGATCCCAGGAAATCTGGCGTCGATTAGCATCATTTCTTAGTCTTCTTTTTTCTTCCTCTCTTTTTGGGAGTAGAATGTATTAACTTACTTGGATGAACAGCATGAGTTACATCAGCGCTGACTAAAAATGAATTGGCATATACCTGGTTCAACACATTGGCGCTATATCCATTGCCAGAAAAGGATTCGGCGATTCTTTCCACAGTGCTTGGTAGGAAGTTACCCTTAGCACCTTGTCGCAACAGACTTCCAATCTCTTCATCATCAAAGACACCGACCAACTTTACGATTCTATCATCAGTGGGATGATGAGAGTATGAGGAAGCCAGCAAGCCTTCCATGGCAGCCCATGAGCAAAGCTTGTCATCGATTCGTCCAGCGAAAATGAACTCTTTATCCAGACCACCGACTTGGGCAGGTTGAATATCGAATAATTCCAGTTCCCAGTTCACAATTGATGAGTAGTCTTGAATACCAAGCTCTCCAGCAATGGCTCGAACAAGCTTTGGGGGTTGTGTAGAAGAAAATGTTCCTGGGCCACCAAGAGTCAAGTTGGCAAATTCGTCTTTCATTTCAGCCTCTGAATTGTCAAGTCCAATGATAGGAACCATCTGAGTTTCCTTGTTTCCAGTTCCTGTCATTCCTTGTCCTGAAAAATGTTAGAAGTTGTTACTCCTGGGCTGTACGAATTTGCTTACCGAAGTGGGGCGCAATTGTTGGTATACGGGCAATTGGCCATCCCAACTTGACAAGTTTGGTTGTAATCTTTCCATCGGAACCTTTCACCAACACACGACCTCCAATGGAAAGATCACGATCCCACCAAGTACTGTTCAGAGCACCAGCATAAGGAGCGACTCCCAACTGGACGTATCCAGCTGTCGTCTTTTTTGTGCTGACGGGCTTTAGACGTGCGGTCAACGCATCAACGTGGCCCGCTATCATAGCAACTCCATCTGTAGAATATAAGCTGATATTCATACATTTGGCAATATCCTAGACTTACTGCCAGACTTGTAATCTTTTCCAACCGTGAAAGCAATCAAACTAGTTCCATTTCTGGAAACATAGTATTTTCCTCCAGTTTTCAACTCCGAGTTCCATGTTTTTCTTTCGGACAGCTAGAAGCAATATTAGTATTCTTGTATATCTCTCGTCATCATATGTCGTACCTTCTCGAATCCAGCAACCGTGAGCTTCTTCTCAAAATAATCCACAGCATGCCAGACAGTAGGATTTTCCGTCAAAAAGTCACAGAATGGTTGTGTATATTCCTCCGGAGATTTCAACGGGCTCTTGTGAGCCAAATGAGGCGGCAATCGATATGTAGAGGCATTTCCCGCTGCGGACCTAGCCTGCTGAGCCATAAGCTCCCTCTGCTTGACAACCGTCGTGGCAATCTTTCTCCCCATCTCCGCGTCCACCGTCTGAAGCTTTCCCGGAGGTAAAGACGTTGAGGGGTCTGAGTTGGTAAAGACAGGCATCCCAAATTCGTTCCTGTAGACCCCGAAGGTCCCGTTGGCGCGCTTATACATCACCGGTCGCTCCTCTGGCAAAACACCTGCTTCACAAACATCATATCCATGCTCCTTATTTTGGGGATCCTTCCAGCGAGCGATGCGACCATCAGGCAGGACGATGGGGGCGGGGATTCGAAGTTCGGACTCGTGGGTGTTGGGTTTGGCTTCTGCGGTCAGCTTGGAGACTTGTGCTTCGAGTTCGGCGATGCGCGCTTGGGCTGCGTGGTCGATAGGAGGACTACAGAGCGAGTAGGTGCTCATGCTGTTACGCAGAGAGTTGCCATTGTTCTTGACCATCGTGGGAGAGGGGGGGTGGTGGTGTTGGGGTGGTACTCGGGATCGCTATCGCCTTGGTTGGTGTAGGTATTGCAGGAGTACGTATCGGTATCTACGAGTCTATGTCTCTGTCTCTAGCACTCTAGGAAAAGAAAAGAGAGCAAAGTAACGAAAACAATGCATATGGAATGGTAAGGGAGACGGTGATGCGGTATGAGGTGAGGGAGATGAGAGCTGCCACTGCTATCATGTCCAACGCAGCACTGCACAGCCAGCATCAGCAACCTCGGGATGTTGATCCCTTCTTGGCAATCAACAACCGACAACAACAACATCCACACTTCGTGATAAGGATATCAACATCTGGCTAGAGAACGAACGTGAAAATCGACGCCACCACGAGGCAGCCCACGTGTTCGTAGACTTGCAGTGTTTGTGACATCTTACTGTACCCAACATGTTCAATGTGTTGTGCTCATACGCCTCGCATATGTACAGTAGCTGGGTGTGGGTGCATTGCATTGCCGTTGTGCTTGGTGTGACTCTGTACAAGGTGGCTGCATACTTTGCAGCAGCATTTAATATAGTAGGTATGGTTGGCAGCGACCTCTTTCTTGCATCTTACTTTGTCCCTACTAGGTTTCTCATCTTCCGTCCTCTTCTTATGGCCTCTCCATGCTTTGAACGGAACAAATGTTAGCTTTAGGCTACTCGCTACTCGCTGCTGTACCCCGCTATTAAGATACCTGGTCATACTCTCTCTATACACGCTATAAAAAGTTATCATACTAAAAGTCTAGTATAAGTATCTCAATTATCCAATTCACCTAAGTTAATAAGAAGTGAAAAGTGACTGTTACTCGTATTTTAATCTATTCTTATAATTATTTTAGTTATGTAAGGTCTTCAGGATAGTAACACTGCATATAAGTTAGTATACAGAGTAATAACTACTTGTCTTCTAAGTCTACCCTGGCTAAGTACAACTAGTTCATAGGACTATAGGGCTATAAGTTAGAGAAAGGGTCGCCACTCTCTATACTTGTTTTCGAAAAAGATTATTCCAAAAGCCTCATAAAACTGAAATATCTATAAAAGGTTAAGACTAATAATTACCACCTACTTTTATTAACCTGGGGATACTAATACAATTGATTCACTTGAGCTAGAAGTTTAGTCTAATAAAATTGTGTACAGTATGCACGGAGTAATGACCAGATATTTTATCACTGTTCCTTGTTTCCGATCTACCCCGCTCACATCTCTTTACATTGCAAAACTAATACCCTATGAACAACCCAAGAAAATTGTTTTATTCATCTAGCACCCGCTAGTTAACTTTTCCCTACTCGTATCCCCTTCCCCTTCCCCTTCCTCCACAAAAAAGCATCTCTCAATACCCTCCCTCCCCACAAAATCCCAAAAACCTACCACTCCCTCCGTTGAATAGCCTGCGGAGCCTTATATCGATTTCTATCTCCAATCAGCATCCATCCATCCATCCATCCCTCCATCCTCCACCAAACGCCAAACACCACACATAACACCAACAACAAAATCAAACTTAAAAATAAACTTACGGATCATACTCCCCCGCCCTCTGCCCCCTAACATAATGCTCATCATACATATGCTCCACATTCTCGCTCGCATGTCTCTTCGCCTTCTCACGATCAATGTAATCCAATCCCTTGGTCTCAGCCAACTTATCGACTTCTGCTCCTGCAAAGCCGGCGAGGAGTTCTTTTGCGAAGGCGTGAGAGACGGGTTTGCCTACACAAAACATAAAAAGTGTTAGTGAAAAGAAAAGGATTTTGTGGAGGGGGTGAGAGTGAGGGCGAGTTTGAGGGGAGGGGACACACCTTCAGCACGTTGACGATCCTCAAAGACTTTGAAGGCTCCGAAGGATGCGGCGCCTGCTAGGAGTTCGTGCCCGAAGCTGGATTCGTTGTGGGTTTCTTGGTCGGAGTATTGTCTGTGGGCATCTTGGGCTTCGTCTGGGAAGGTATTAGTATGTATATCTTGTTTGCACCTTATTATATTGGCATAAAACTTACTCCATCCGAAAGGCATCTTGATGGATTCAGGTATTTCCAAAAGTTTCAAACGTTGAGAAGATTGAATGAGTAGTAGAGATGAAGAGAGTGTTGATGTATAGTATCCCAAGAGTCCGTGAAGAGAGGGGTAGATGAGGGTTTTATATGTATGTCAGCTCAGCCCAGGCTTCATCCATGTGAAGATGTACATATTCTTATTAACTAACAGACCCATCTCACTCGGCAACGACGGCATGGACATATACATCCCACTAATGCACAACGATTCATCCATTATATCACACATGCACTATCACCTCCACCGAGGGGCCCCCGTGCCGTCATCCTCCTAGTCACCGCTTGCGTGGCCTGGAATGGAATGGGTCTCTTTTTCAGCTCGAATTCTCTCCTTTGATCAGTTCCATGAACAGAGCATGTTTGAACGGCAAGGGAAGTATCTTGTATGGTACTGGGAGAAAGGTGATATAGGGATTAGTGGATTGGTGGATTACTGGAGGAGTATGTGAAAAGCTTCTAATATGACATTAATCAATCAGCCCACCGCCCCGTCCCGTCTTCCGACTCCAACTCCGGCATAGTTTAATAATTATGCTGTTACTAACTTACTACCACCTCATTCAACATCTCTCCTACAACGTCGGAAACAAAGAGACACTCACCGCACTGAATAATTCCAATCCTCTCCAAGTATCAATATCTACACTTTGATAGAGCGTTGTCAGTCCAACCAGCTGGTCCAGTTCTCGACCCATCCCATCCCATCCCGGCGATTTCAAAAACTTGGCACTCAGGTCCCAATGCTTGTTTTAACATGCAATATGCACTCATACCGCTACTAAATGAGGGGTCGAAAGCTCACCTAGCATGCATGCGAGACCCCCTCACTCCTCCGAATATCTTCGTGAGGATACCTTGTAGAAGGTGAAGTACTGTATGTCGAAGGTTTTGGAGTGGAGTTTTTACGATAGGTGAGAAGAGATGGATTTTAGGGGAGAGTGAATTGAAAATGATTTGATTTCACAACGACGTTGCTACAGTATCCTGGTCTACAAAGCTTCACCTTGTACTGTATTAATTCACCCCTCAACCCCGTCCACCGAGGCTCTTGGCCGTCGATCAGGAAAGCTTGTTTCCACATACTGTACCTACTCCCGATTCGCAAACCACAACACCACACTCCCTCACTCCCTGCATGGGAAAAAAACTGGGCGGACATCACGAGAAACATCACGTTTCCCTCCAACATTGGATTCCCCCATCCACCAAACCTTCACAAACGACCCGACCTACCAATAAAAATCTCACCACCCCACCAAAACAAAAAGAAAGAAAGCCAAAAAAAAAATACAATGCCCCGCCTCCCAACCCCCACAGACTTCCCCCCTGCCCTCCACCTAGACATCATCCCCCCCAGGAGCGGCCCACCAATAAACATCCTCATCCTCCTCCACGGCCTAGGCGACACCAAAACCCCCTTCACATCCCTAAGTCGCTCTCTAAACCTGCCCGAAACAGCCTGTTTAGCAATCCAAGGACTTCATCCCATACCCCAAATCTTCACAGGTTCGGAGGTTCCTTCATTTCATTGGGGAGATGACGTCTTAATCGACGAAGCAAAAGGGGAGATAGAAATGGATTCCGGTTTTGAAAAGACGAGGGAGGTATTGGGGGACGTGGTGAGGAGGTTAATGGAAGGATGCGGATTCCCGGCGAAGAATATACTGTTTTATGGCTTTGGACAGGGTGGGATGGCTGCCTTATCACTTATCTCCTCATCCTCCTCCTCATCATCCTCTTTACCAGCATTCTCAACCCTCGAATTCGGAGGTCTAATCTCAATCGGTGGTCGTCTTCCCTCCTCCTCTTTCCCTACCACATCAACATCATCACCAAACACCACAACCAAAATCAAAACTCCAATTCTGGTTTGTGGAGCCAGCAACAGCACACAGATCACACGCCAAGCGATTGACGGCTTGAAAGAAAGGTTTGGAAGCGTGGAGTATGTTAAGTGGGACAAACGGGGGGATTCCATGCCTGGGAGTAGGGAGGAGATGGTGCCTGTTATGAGGTTTTTTGCGAGGAGGTTGAGGAGTCGACAGGGTGTGCCGGAGGGGGCTGTGGAGATTTAGGGGGTGATGGTGGGGGGAGGAGAGAGGGATGGATGGATGGTGGATGGATGGATGGATGATACCCAGTGTCCTTTTTCTAGAAGATTCGAAGAGAGAATGGTGATGTGGAGTTGGATTTTGCAATTGAAAAGTAGGGGGTACTCGTAGGGAAGCATTTGTTGAAAGGTATAGAGAGTGGAACCCATATTGCACTGCTTGAGGATCATCCTTTTGGGCCTTCTTATACGGATACATAACATCAGAGGAGTGCAGAAATCCACAATCACACATAATACTCAGCAGCATTAAGTTGATTCTGGTGGTTCATGTTGTAAATCTTACTATTGCAACACGGATTTTATGGCTATCTACCTGCGAGTCTGTTCTACCGCAGCTACCGACTTCATCTCTTCTATCTCGACTGCACTATTAATTTCTTCGGATTTCAACGCCATATCCTCTCCAGGCTGTTTTTCCTCCTGAGCTTCTGACGCAGCACCTTCTATCTCTGTCGTCTCGTTCGCCTTCAGCGCTGCAGCTGCTGCGGCCTCTCTTTCCTTATGAGCTTGTTTCTCCGCTCTCCTCTGTTGCCTCTTACTCATTCCAATAATTGCGTGTCCCTTATCAGCCTCCCCATCCTTTTTCTCAACATGCCACTTTAACTTGGCGTTGGCTTCATCTTCCGCCGACCACTCCCGTGGGAGAATTGCAAAGACCAGATAACTGGTATGCGCTTTCAACTCCTGTTCTACCCGATGGACCAGATTCCCTTCTTTATAAATCTTCCTCTCAATCAAGCCTTCCAGAATCTTTTGTTTGTTATTGGGATTCGGCTTGTCCCTCTTTTTAATCTCGGACTTTTCTCCTGTAGCGTGAAATGCTTTAAATGTCCCTTCAACGTCGACTAGACGAGCGACTGCTTCGTTGACATTGGCAGGTGTGGCTAATAGACCATGTTGGTTTCCATTATCAATTCCAATACGGTCTCGTCGAATCTCAAATCGCATGTGAGCAACCTCCACCATTTCAATATCGATCCACCCCAGTCTCCGCATGACAGAAATGGTTTTCTGGACCTGTTCGATACATGGCGAGAATGTACATATGTGGACAGGAGAGCAAGGATCTAGTGCTGAAATATAGGGTGCAAATTCCTCTTGCATCTCAACGTCGCCATTTGGTGCTTCTACGGATACGTCTTCGAGTGTTTTAGGTGGTGGTGATCGAGCCAGGTGTGGGAGCGCTAGCCAAGGTGCCGGTAAGTCCAGGAAAATTGAATTCGCCTTGGGACTTTCTCCATTTACCAGAAAGCCATTTTCACATACGTCGCGATGTGTGATTTGTACCACTCCTTCCATTCCATGATCCTGCAATTCTTTCACCAATTTCTCATGCCTCTGCTCATGAAACTCAAAACTCCATACCTTACCAAGCTTTCGCCTCTTGTTGGTTGCGTTGCCAGGGTATCCACTAAAGACTGCTCTGGCTGATGCGTGAGTGAAAGAGCCACTTCCCGCACCGGCTTCGATAAGATTTACACCTGGTCTGGCTTGTATTCGGTGTAGCACGTAACTGTAATCGGGGGTGTATACAACTTGAGTTCGATGGGGTAACGAACTCGTCCAATTTTCGGGTGTCGGTGGTAACAGATGAATAAATCCAGTCGGTGCTGTCGAAGGAGTTGCTTCTTTCTTTGCCAGGGGCACATCGCCATTTTCTTGAACCTCATTCTTAGCCTCCACCGGCGTCTCGATAGCTTGCTCGGGTTCAACTTTCGCAATCTTTTCCACAGGGCCTGCAGTTTCCGTCACCTCATCTCGCTTTCGTTTCTTCTCGCGACCTCGAGATCCTGTATCGACCTTAGACGCGCGGACCTGTGAGCCCCATGGCAAGCCAATTAAGGTTGTGTGCGGAAATGAGCCAAATCGAGTATTTATCACCTTCCCCTCCGAGTACCCCTCGTTGTCGTCGTCGCGGTCCTTGAGGATGGTGGGCGTCTGAAGGTCGCGCTTGAGATGCACAATTGCTAAGCTTTCGGTCTTTGATAGAGACTCGGGATAGAGAAAAGGCGACACTCGAGAAGTCATTGTGGTGTTGTGGTTCTGAATGCGACAAAAGTCGAGGGAGCTCAGATCTTGCGCTTGATAAAATTTATGCCGAGCCGACAAGGCTGAGAGTTTTGGCAAACTGGCCCCGCGCCCGTCACACTGACTCTGATTCGCTGTGGCTGACCCCTGCAAACCTTCCCCATGACAAGGCCACGAACCGCAACTCGTCTTTGTATTCCGTACTGTACGGAAACGAGGGAGGAGCATTGCCCAGCCTGCTAGCAACCCCTCTCCTTTCCCCCTCCAGTGACTCAACCTTGTCATCCCCAGCCCCATCACCACCCACCCTCTTTTTCCCATCCGACCAGTGATAGAAATCCTTTGAATGCCACTATTCCCAAGTGCCATTCTCCAATCATCCTTTCGCAAAGTTAAACTCAAATCAGCGTTCGTTCCGCTCCGTCGCAACATGGCGACGGTGCAATTGAAAGTACACAATTCTCTGAAACCAGGGCCGGCAGTGCCCTTTATCCCCAAGGAAGAGGGAAAGGTCTCTTGGTATGCCTGTGGTCCAACAGTCTACGATCATTCCCATTTGGGACACGCCAGAAATTATGTTTCCACCGACATTATTCGGAGGATCATGCAAGATTACTTTGGTTTCAAGGTCAATTTTGTCATGAATATCACTGATGTGGATGATAAGGTAGAGTCCGTGGTCTGCGACCTGTTTGGCATGTCTAATATGGTTCCTAGATTATCATCAAGGCTAGAAGACAGCGATTGCTTGATTTGGAGAAGTCAAAAACATATACGGAATCCGAATTGGCCAAACTTGCAGCGACAGCATTTCAAAAATACGCAGAGGGCAACCTACCCGAACTCTTGAAGTCTTCAGATGGATCAGAACTTGGTCCCAGCAACTATGCGGCGAGGCGAGATCAGGCGTACGGGAAAGTTCTGTCTGGGGGCACATTAACCGGCGAAGGGAAGCCAGGCGACGCGGAAGCCAAAATGAAGATGCATCTCAACAACCTCACAACTGCCTCGACAGCCATTCTGGAAAATAAGGTCTTTGGAGGAGCGGATGAAATATTATTACCATATCTGGACTCGCTCTATAAAGACTCAATTGATGGAACCGACCACACAATATTTACAGATGTCACAAAATACTGGGAGGCTGATTTCATGGAAGATATGGATGCTTTGAATATTCTACGTCCAGATATTATCACGCGAGTCACGGATTATGTCCCTCAGATTGCAAAGTTTGTCGAGGCAATAGTCGCAAAGGGCTTTGCATACGAGGCGGATGGCTCAGTATATTTTGACATTGCTGCGTTTGAAAAGGCCGGAAATCCATACGCCAAATTGAGACCAGAAAGTCGAAATGACAAAGCTCTGCAGGAAGATGGCGAGGGATCTCTATCAAAGAACCTTGGAGGAAAACGGGGTGCTGGGGATTTTGCCCTCTGGAAGAAGTCAAAGCCTGGAGAGCCTGTTTGGGATAGTGTTTGGGGAGGAGGAAGACCAGGCTGGCACATAGAGTGCTCAGTTATGGCGTCTGATGTTTTGGGGTCCCAAATGGATATCCATTCTGGGGGTATTGATCTTGCTTTCCCACATCACGATAACGAGCTAGCACAATCCGAAGCCTATTTCTGTGAGCACGGTAAGGGCCCACACAACTGGGTCAACTACTTTTTGCACATGGGCCACCTTTCGATTGCTGGATCAAAAATGTCCAAGTCTCTAAAGAATTTCCAAACCATCAAGGACGCTTTAAAGACGGATTATACACCAAGAGGCATGAGGGTTGCCTTCTTGCTTGGTCGCTGGAATGATGGTGTTGAAATATCCCCTGATATGAGAACGATGGCCGAAAGTTGGGAAACCAGTATTAATGTAGGTCATACCCATAAATATGATCAAACAAAAATGATCCTAATCAAAAGCTAGAATTTCTTTGTAAATGTGAAGGCCTTGGTTGCGGAGTACAAACCAGAAGAGTCGCTAGCAAATCTTGCTCTAAGCGATCCAAAAAATGAGTTGGAAGAAAGCCTTGCCAAGGCTCAGAAAGAATTGGAGATTGCACTCACAGAATCTTTTGACACCCCACGAGCTATGCGTGTGTTGAATGAGTTGGTCAAGACCTCCAATATCCACCTTTCTGATACCACCGTCCAAACAAACGTGGAAGGTTTGAAAAAGGTTGGGCGTTGGGTTACAAAGATTGTGGGAATCTTGGGTCTGGATGCGAATGCTTCTGCTCCTTATGATGGTTTGGGATGGACAAGTGCCCTCTCCACCAGCAAACTGTCTCCAAAAGAAACTGCTGCGCCATTCGCTACTTCCTTCCAAAAGATCAAAGCCGAAGTTGAAAAACTAGGACTTCAATCAGAGACTCTTTCAGCTTTACTTACCAGCGATGTAGATGCCGGATTCGAGTCACTGGTCGCGGCTGGTACCAAGGACCCAGAAGCTCTTGTCATGCCATATCTTAGAGCCGTCTCAAAGACTCGGGATGAAATCAGAAAGGTTGCACCTCTTTCATCGTCCAAGAAGGAAGCCCTTGCACTTTCCGACCAAATCCGAGATGAAGATATGACCAATCTTGGTGTTTACCTAGATGATCGACCCGGAAGGGGCGCACTCATAAAATTCATTCCAAAAGAAGAGCTTCTAACCCAACGAGAAGAAAAGGCAGCCAAGGAACAAGCCAAGCTCGCGCAAAAGGAAGCCGCCAAGTTGGCATTACTGAAGCAGGAGCAAGAAAAAGCCGAAAAGGCGAAGCAGAGTCCCTTGGGCATGTTTCGAAATGAGAAGTTTAGTGCTTGGGATGTGGATGGACTACCGACGCATGCTAGTGATGGAAAGGAGGTTCCGAAGAGTGCGCTGAAGAAGATGAAGAAGGAATGGGATAGGCAGAAAAAAGCGAATGATGAGTGGAAGGCGAAGAATGGGGTTTAGTATAGAGGCTGTCAATTAAGTAGTATTTTAAGTCTTCATTCATTGCGTGTTTCTTGTTGGGAGTGTGGTATATCTGCCACTTCTTTGAATTCTCGGTTCTCTCCCTCTCCTTAGCGAGTTGTGGATTGTAATACTTCTCGACTAATTACTCGGCTTTGCTTGGTCGTCTCCAAATCATCGGGTATGTGGATGGGATAGAATGTTACCCTAAAGGAGGACGTCACTCCTATTCTCAGATAACGATACGACTTTTTTACAGGCAAGATATCACATCATTCCATGAATTCATAACAACAAGAGCCAATTCCCCCTTTAACTAAGACACAGCTAATCCCTAAATTCCTAATAGCGTAAGAATTGAGCTGAGGAGAATAAAGTAAGTACTACTACTCTCCTCTACTCGAGAGCGAACTACTCCTTCCCTCTCCTTCTCCCCTACAACTTCCCACCCACCCCCCT
>CAJVRM010000055.1:93164-103499 GCA_911693285.1 Hymenoscyphus albidus | reverse complement strand
CATACTTCCCAAACCGTCCCCCCACCATCCCCTCCACAACCCCCTCCGCCTCCCTATAAAGTCCCCACGCATCCCCAAACCGCCCCTGCATCGCCCAAATCTCCATCAATAACCTCATCGCGCCCAGTGCTTGTGGACTATCCCTCCCCAATAACGCATGTTCTTGTACCTCCTGCAATGATTTCTTAGCGTAGAACTCTGCTGAGGAGAGTTTACCTTGGGCTTTTAGGGAGTGGGAGAGGGCGCCGTGGTGGCCTGTTTGTGGGTGGATTTTTAGGAGGAGGCGGAGGAGGGATTCTGCTGCGCTGTGGGAACCGAGGTGTGATTTGATGGTGGAGTTCAGGAATAGGAGGGATATGTAGTGTTTCCCATCCGGGGAATTGGGTATACTACCCCCATTTTCGTATTCTATTTTCGCATCGCTGACTGAGGTGGTGAGGATCTCGTCTAAGAGTTGGAGTTTCTCTACCTGGGAGAGGGAGACGGAGGTTGAATCGTTTACTGGCCAGCTTTGGAGCGAGGAAGACGGGATTGTTTGGTAGATTTGGCGCGCGAGGTTGATGGGGATGATGCGCCAGAAGGGGCCGGGTGGGATGGGGATTCCCAAGGGAATTGGGGTGTGGAGGTTGTTGCTACGACGGACATTTTGGGGGGGTGTGGGAGTGTTTTTATGGGGTTTTTTGGGGTTGTTNGGGTGGGATGGGGATTCCCAAGGGAATTGGGGTGTGGAGGTTGTTGCTACGACGGACATTTTGGGGGGGTGTGGGAGTGTTTTTATGGGGTTTTTTGGGGTTGTTTTATGTTTTGTTTTTTGAAGAGGTTTTGGAAAGACTTTGGAAAGATATGGTGGGTGATGATAGGAGGGGGGGAGGGTGTTTACTTATTGTTGTTGATGGATGTTGTAGCCTAAAGCGCGAAAGGGATCATCATGCTTTGGGAGGTTTCGAGTTAGACTCGAGGTTAGTTTGGTTTAGGCAACTGTTTAAACGGGAGTGGGTGGACTAGCCATGGAACAGGGGAGTGGTTATATGTACAAATAAGCAAATTCTCAGCGTCCTTCGGGACAAGTTGGACCAATGGTTATCAATACATGAAGTTATCCACATATTTTCTACGGGTTGCCTGATGTGATTTTATTAGGTAGGTAGTAATTCAAGGGATTATGTGGTGTCTGGGGTATTGTTGGTCTAGGGATATCCAGGATACATGGGTTGAGGTTTTAATTTTTGTATGGGTGTTCAATGTAGATGATGTAACCTACAGGGATAAAGGGGGGATGTTGTTGATGCACGTGATGCACCTTCTTTTGATAGGACAATTTTGGAACAAAACTAGGGGTTGATTGGGAGTATGAGTCTACGGATAATGAAATATAGAAGAGAATTCAGGAAGAATGGTTATAGATACTTAAAAATCGAACCTAAGTTAGGGAGAAAACATTAACTAGATGGTTTTAGGCTTTGTAGGGAAATTCTAGGTAATCCCTAGTTAACTACTTCTAACTTCGTTATTCTATATAATATATAGTTAGTTTATATCTACTTATTGTAGATTTATAAGCTAGCTAATACCTAAGAAATAATACCTTTCCCTTTTCTTGTCTTTCTTATTAGGGAAAAAAGGATTAAGTTAAGCGAGTTTACTATATTACTACGCTCTTACTAGCTCCTAGTTTAGGTTTTTAATAGAAGTAAGTTTTAAATAGTAAGATTTCAGTTACTAAGCTAAGTTATTATAAAGGAGGCATATTATAAATATTATAGATAGCTAGTAGAGTTTCGATAATAGATTAAGGGTCCTTTACTATATCTTCTATTACTACTTATAATTCTAAATAAAACAGTACTAAATATAAAGGACGTATAAGTTCCAGATTTCAAAATAGTAAAAGATCCTACATTGCTCCATATATACTGTATAAAAAGCAAGCCGTTTAGGTTCAACATACACAGCATGATTTGTGTTTTTTTATAGCTGACCAACAATCATTTGAGCGAAGTCCAAATTAAACAATATCGCTCGTTTTTGGGAAACATGCCCCCCTTTTTTCTATGGTATAAAATATATTGAGCGATAGATAGTACGCTGAGTGATAGGTAGTGATCTCTTACTAACTAGTATTAGGTATGCGACTTTACTCAAGGAGTGAATGTACAAGCTGCCAACTGGCTCCACTACAAGGTTCGCTAGTCTTTTGCAATGCCACTCACTTCGCGATGGATTTACACATTGTTGTCAGGACTGATGAAGAGTTTCCTTTGACTCATTTATACCCAGTTATGTTCTCAAGAAATGGGAACTGGAAGATATGTATGCATTTCTGAGAGTTGGAGATAGTATGCAAAAAAAAAGAAGTGTTAACCTTTGCATTGTTTTCTTGCCAAGAAGGAGCTAAAACTCCAACGAGATTGGGGTATGTGTGGAATTCTCCATGTGAGATTTATAAGGATCTAAGGTCATCAGTAGAGTGGTAATATTCGTACTTTGAAAAGGGGCAGGTGTATGAAAGTGATGGTGCTTGCAGCTAAGTATAGTTTCACTAACTATTTGATTCAAGAAAGCTTATGGTATAGCGTATACTATAACCTTAGCATTTTTGTCGGGTATCTAAGATACTAAGGACACATTATAGACCTTCTCCTACTAGTAGTATCTCTTGTAGCATGCCTCTAGCTTGGATATAAATCACATTTGCAAGTGGTTATTTCTAGCAGTAGGGGGAAACTTGTAATCGTACACTAGCGAAACACGAAAAATCGTATCTTAGGTCTACGCATAAGAGCAAAGGATATTTACACAAAGCGTGATCCAGGTAGAATTTTGGGGCTCATTATGCTCGCTTAATCTAATCCACAACTCCTGGTCACATCTCTTCGCAATACAATAACAACCCTTTTTTCCACAATTTGTCCTTTTCCCCTGATTTTTTTTAGAGATTACAGGAACTTTCATGAGAGTACTGGGATGTTTGTGTCATAATGAGTTATACATTCAAGAAAGGATATCCCGCGTCTCGTTCAAAATTAGTCACAAAATCAAATTTGATTTCCTGCCAAGGAATCTTATCTTCCGGCACAACAGCTTCCACCATGTGAAGACCCTCATCTCTGAACCTAAATGACACCAGAAAACATTTCCTTCTTCCTCCGCCAAAGTAGACTTATTTCTTGGAGCACTTCAAAGAACGGATACTATCATCGAAAGATCCTTTTTCCCCGTCTTTTTTGTCACCATCCTTCTTGTCTTCATCCTTCTTGCCTTCATCCTTCCTGTCTTCATCCTTCCTGTCTTCATCTTTCTCGTCGCCGTCCCTCTTTCTGCTCTTCATTTTCATCTTACGATCATCCCTATCACGGTCCTCGTTATCATCCTTCTTCTTCTCGCTATCCTCCTTCTTGCCATTATCAGAGCCGTCCGCTCTGAATTCGGCGAAATTGAAGGTTGAAGAAGCTTTCCCACCGCAATCGTTCCGCCTAAGTAGCTGTTAACTCCCCGCCCTTAAAAGCCCTAAGCATGAGGTAATGGCAGCACTGCCTACTTACCGGTACATTTCACACAGAATCCCTGTATCAGTAACACTCTCAAATGACGAAGTCTTGAACTTTCCACCCTTCCACCAGTCATCAAGGATATCTGTCATTTTCTTAGCTAAATACTTTGACAAAAATCGTCAAATTTCATGTTAGCGGACTTAGGAATTCAATTTACTTACAGCACTTCTTATCAGCTTTAACCTTAACATTACATGTTCTTTTACCGTTCTCCAATCCACAGAACTCCACCGTATCCTTGTCCTTCAGTGAGTCTCGGTCTTGGATATTGGCAGAGCGGGCTCCGAGATTGTAAGGTGGAACCAAGAGGCTATTCCCGTCAGCGACTGCTTTAGGGGCAGGAGAAGCGAGGACGCCAGTTGCTACAATAGCGGCGATGGTTGAGCTGGAGAATTTCGTTGCGGTCTTGAAGGAAATAGATATTGAATTGATCTAAGAAGGATATGTATTCGGTTTAGGCTGCAATTCGTGTTCTTGAAAGCTGTGTTTCTGGTTCATACAAGGTTCAATTCCTGGGGTCTTATATCAATTTCAAGCTTTCTATGAGTCGTACTACGCCAATTCTGAGCAAGAGGTCAAACATATGCGTAATTCTCACAGATTAATTTGAAGAACAAATCCCAGAATCGTGCCATTTCCATCTCGATTCAAACAAACTTTGTTTACAATACTTTGTACAAGACGCAAGTTGAACAAAAAGTTGCAAGCACCAAACATATTGTAGTCATCATACTGCGGAGCTATCGCTCACAGCTCATATTACAAACAAAACATTTATCATTAACATAAAAGCATCAACCATTTCTGTGATTCGTCAAGTGTCGTAATTAGATCAGCTGTTCAATAACATAACGGAGAACAACACTGGTACTACCCAAACACACCAGTCCAAACAGGAACAGAGGTGCCCAAAGTATCAAAAACATAACAATACCACAGCACTGTCGCCAGCACTGTGCTTATGAAAAACATAAACGTTAAACATCCACCATAATCAATCTTCAAATTTCCATTCGACCTCCGAGACATAACTTGAAGATTTTGACCCAATATAGAGTAATGGCGACCCACATACCATAGGGCCAGAACCAATGAGGGAACGACAAGAAATTATATTGTGAAGACGTATATTTCAGTGTAAGAAGGAAGTCCATAGAAAGCCATATTTGCCGCAGAATTGGCGAACATAAGGTGAATCAAACCCAAGAGGATGAAGGGAATGTTGATTGTTCGAACGCGGAAACCAAAAGCTAGGATACCTGATCCCAGCAACAAAACAATTGTTACAAGTAATTGGTAGTCCGGTGTATTATATGGATAGATATATACATCTCGTGGATTGTGTATATCTTGACTAGCTGTGGGTGTCGGAAGGTCCAACGACCAGGTCGTTATAGCGGTCGCCAGTGTTTTCATCGGGACCTCCAGAAATGTTTTTGTTGAGATGATAGGAGAAGCATGTTCTGAATAGATTAAAGATGCGAGAGGATAATCCAGATGACCTAGTGGAAAAGCGTTCATTGTTCGTGAGACTGCCCTGAAAGCACCGTTGATCATGACGGTATGAGCGTTCAGAGCTGTAAATGCGAGGAATATATCTGTTAAAAAAAGAGTTTTCTGGACACGCTTGAAGCACGAATCCCTCGTAATTTGCTCGTACCCAGGCCAAGATACATTTCCAGATGCTGACAAATTGAACTTATCTTGGTTCAAGATTGCGAAAATAATGAGTAACTCGTTGAGAACCCAAGATGACAAGAACACCCCCCAAGCTTGAACCCATCCTACGCCGCTCATAGATAGAAGTTTGATTGCCGGAGGAAGCGTTCCAAGTAGAAACCACACCCATCAAAGCCAAGTCATTCTTTCCGGTGCCTGGATCCCTTCGGTTTCAATCTCGTTCGATCCATTTGTGAAGTCGTGGTTTGGTTCGTCGTATATTTGATCTCGGTAAATCGCGTGTGTAATATGATTCCCAGTGATTCAATGAATGTCAGACGTTTATAAATTGTGAGTGCAAATATCCACATCAAAATTGAGATTGAGTCTGCAAGGCAAACGAAGGGAGAGCATCTTAGGTAAGTGCGATAACGACTTGGTAAGCCACAAATTCGACCACCTGATTGTGACATAGAATTAATAGCAAGAGGCACTAGTGTCCAGAAAATAGTTTGCCAGGAGACAAGAGATAGGGGCTCAGCTACTGTTTCAACTGTTAACATCGTAACACAATCCGGTGGAAGGGGACGAAAACTTGCCTTGGGTTGGTGTACTTGATGTATTCATTTCTTCGGCATAATATTATCGCAACAGAGAAAAATGGCCAATTTGGGAAACACATGGAAATTTCATTCTTTTAAGGTGTTGAGTGCAACGGGTGGTTTCCTGAAGGCGTTTTCCAAGGCTCCCACAGCTCCAAAATCGTGGCTGTGCTTGTTCTTCAGCGAATGAGAAGAGCTCTGCGACAGCCACCGAAAAAGAAATCCGACCAACTACATAAAGTACACTCTCGTGTAGAAACATTTCAGGATAGTCGAAACTTCATCAGATATTGCAAATTTCACCAATTTCGTTGAAAGAATCTTGATACGTGAAATGTGACATGGAAGATCAATTCTCGCTTAGAACACGCCATGAGACCCCCNCCCCCCCCCCCATTTGCCCATACTTCAACCACGATGGTCAATTCTTTATAAGGAGAATCCTCTGAACATATCTTTATATCCCGAGTTCCCATAATGGGCTGCGTAAATTCTTACAGTTCAAATGATTGCCTGCTTTATCCACAAACTCCGTACGCTTCTTGGAGACAATTTACCACGGTAATAGTCTCAAGAGTGCGTAAATCGTTTAAGAAAACGTCATCCATACAGAGAAAATACACAATTCAATTGTTCTTTGTTCTTGAAGGGCTGTAACCCTGTCTCGCAAGTCTTCTCATGAAGTTATGTCGGAAATGTAGGTGAGTGCATTACTACGAGCCTTCTCCAAACTCTTAACGACCGTCAATAATCATTTGTGCCCCAGGATACATATTCATTGACATTGCCTAATACATTGGATGTTGATGATTCTTCCTTCTAATTGCACAATATTATATAAATTAGAATAGAGAAGAGCCGCTTTCATCTGTATTTATCAACGTTCCAACCACAACTACATTCATCCCTTTGGCCTCTTATTCCACCATCAGAAATTACATAGCGTTTTACGGTATTATCAAATCATCTAAGGGTTATGGTCAACCTTAGCAGTACAGCCATTCACTCCTCTATCACAACATCCAACCAACCAAATCCATCCCCCAAAATCACCTATAACACAAAACGCAATATAATTGGTCGTACAAAGATAAACCTACCCACAAAACAAGCGCTAAGAATACTCATCTCCAAATACCACCCTCCCTGTCACCAATTCAACATAACAGTTGTCTCGGCCCACCGGAAACATCGACAAAATGCGTGAGAATCCCACTCATTGTGCTAGGCATTTAAAACTAATAGAACATACTAAACCCATCTACGAAAGCCTAAAAATAAGTTGTAAAACTCAGCACGTCTGGTTTTCATGTCCTGGGCGCTCTTTACATTTGAGTGGGAGCAGAGGATATTTTTTGCTGTTTTTTTCCTTCTTTGAGCTTGGGGATTCTTTTTTGGAGGTTTAGATTGAGGCTGGAGGAGCAGTGAATAGCGAAGCTTTGTGTGGAACAGTGTTGCCAATGGACAGTTAACCATCAATATTAGGGCATAACCATATTAAACCAATAAGATATAGGGCATAACCATACCATACCGTCTTATCAGGTGGTTAACCATTAGTAAAGTGGTTACCAATAGTATAATTAATGGTAACCGTCGGTTACTAGTAGTAACCGTGATTTTACAAAGTTATAAACTAAAAAAGAAGCATATCTACGTAATAAAATTAGTGGATATATCGTAATATACCCTTATCCGAGCCTTAATAAGTTATATTTTAGATAAGTAGTCTTCTAGATATTCCTACTTATACTATAGGTCTAATACTATAGATAGGAATATCAGAATCGCATCAAATCTATCACGTATATACTGACTAAGCTTGATAACTAAGCAAATCACCATACTATTAAGGAACTGTTAACCAACCGGTTGTTATATAAATCCATAACCATACCGTCACTTTGGTATGGTATGCCAAATATCATATAACCAAACCACCCAATAAGCTATTGGTATGGTAACCGACCAATAATAACTGTCCATTGGCAACACTGGTGTGGAAGTCATGCTGATAATGTCTACGTGATTGGCTGAGGCAGTCTCAGCCATCTACATTGTCTTTTGACCGTTGGATGATGTGTACTTCGGAGTCAATGAAAATGAATGATGAAATGCGATTTTTCAAACCAGTTTCGAACCGTTGGCCCTCGTCCAGCGAAAGTATTTTGAGCTTGCATGATGAAACGAGTACCTACCAGTACGTCGGTTTGAACGTTCGACCAGAAGAACCCGAACTGCTTAAGAGTGATGTCACGAGATATCATTTCGTTAGAAACAATCACCGGATATTATTAGACTCCGTAATTTAAAGCTGTGGACGTAGTTAATACCACTCGCTCTTTAACTCTCTAGTGCTTCGCGCCCATTGTTTACTCGACTTCCTCGACCAACCCTAGGAGCACTTGCGATCGTCATTACCGTAGATAATTCCAGCCTTAGTCGTTCAAACATTCTCGCCTCATTGAACTTCTTTTAGCCCCGGAAATCGCCAAATTATGCCAATCCCATCTTTCGGATTTACTCAAACTCCAAAACCATGGAATGCACAGACTGAAACGTCTTGCTTTCATAGTAGCGCTTGCAAAGCCTTATGTAATTAGAGCCCGTTGACTAAAATTGGTGCTTGGAGCGTAGCAATTTGATGTGCTATACTTGTTACTAGTTCAGTAGCGAGTAAAGTAGATGGATGAAGATCGGTTCTCATACTACAAACCACGTGGACTACTCAACGTCAGGGTTACGTGCTGCGACTTTGGGTACTTCACCATCACAAGTATGATTTATGCCGATAATCTTATGTTGATATATGAAGCAAACAATATCCTCTTCAGTATCTCAATAGTTTTGGTGGGGTAGTTGTGTTGGCGGGGAAAAAGCGAGGAGCCTTAGGGGGGTCACATGGTCACGTGGTAAGCCCCACATCCCTGAAGAATTTCATCAGGGGTCGGGCTCGGGTTCGGCTGTCGCAACGTCACAATCTTCAACAACACATCACATCAACGTCCTGAATTTCTTTTCATCATCGTCATTACATGTCGGTATCTTCCGAATGTTTCGACACAGAGCTGGAAATGACAAAGGTCATATATTCCACACGTCACCCAGAGGATTCCCAGTCCCGAAATAGACGGACCACAGGTTTCAGATGGCGTCCACAGCCACAATTTATATCCAAGAGCAGTAATAAGCATTATCCCAAGCGCAGTAAAACGTGCGTCAACTTTGCCCTATCGGCACAGTTCTATACCACATTCGTTGACGAAATAGAGTAATATTTAGCAACAGGGCTGACTGTATCCTTCACAAGCTTTGGGGATGTTGCTATTTCGTCAGCCACTGCTGCTCGTCCCCATTACTGCCCCCCCTTCGCCGTGTTTACGAGTACGACACCTTAATGATATGAAGAACGAGTGTTCCATATATACCACTGTTTACCTTCTAGGTATTGTGGCTGTTGGTAATTTCTATCCTTCAGAGTACTTGGGTTCCTCACTTCTTTCCTGTCTTTCCCTCTTTCTTTCCCTTTCTGTCTTCCAATCTACACATCGTTTCATCATGTTTTTCTCTTTGGACTTGCTACTTCTTTCCTTGCCATTTATGGCTTCTTATGTCGTGGCACAGTCGAGTCCTCTGAAATTCGTCTATCCGGAGCCTGGCAAGTTCAACTACGAGCTCGCGGATGGAGACAAGGCGATAGTAGAGTGGACACCCAAAACAGTACTTGCAACTGTACTACTCAACTGTAGTTCGTCGGCAATGTTGAATGGCGTAACAGATTCTGAGGTGGAATTCATAAATGCGAATTCAGGTGTTTTATATCATGTGCGGCAGACTGGAGACGCTGGGTAAGAATATATTCCTCATACCCAAACTTCATGTTCTAATTATAGACTAGAAAAAAAGGCGATAGATATTGTGCATTTTGTGCAGAATCAGATCCCCAAACATGTAGTGGTGGTAAGGATAACTTATATCCCTACTAGCTCGCAAAAGATACTAAACTCATATAGTCTTCCGTCTACTTCCACGTAAAGAAGGAGCAGAACCAAAAGTTTGGACCTCGATAGTTCCAGGCACTAGCTTCCTCTCACCACGAACTTCCTACGAAAAGCCTCCTCCAGCAGGCCCAAAAAAAGACTGCGCAACACTTAAACCAACCCCTAAAAAGAACTCCACCTATTCAAATCCTCCACCATCTCTGCCCAACCCGTTGTTCAACCCATATTCAAAACCGCCTCCACAAGAGACTCCCAAATTAACTATCCCACCACCTTCGGACAATCAAAAACCGGCTCCGAAAGGGAGTCCTTCCCCAACTATCCCACCAAACTTATACAACCCAACTGGAAAACCATCTCCAAAAGAGACCCCCATTCCAAAAGCTCAACCACCATCATACAATCCATACTCAAAACCGCCACCAAAAGGAAACTCCTCCCCAACCGACAAACCATCTCCAAAGGGCAACCCCTCAAAACCTCCTCCAAAAGACACCCCCTACCCCACCCAACCCCCCACAA
>CAJVRM010000055.1:22659-92645 GCA_911693285.1 Hymenoscyphus albidus | reverse complement strand
CCGGGGTCGAATACGGGGGAGAGGTTGCCTACTGCTTCGCCTGTTAGGCCCACGCCGGCGCCGATTGAGCAGACGGGGGTGGGGTGGAGGGGGAGTGTGGATTGGGGGATGATGGAGTTGGGGGTTCTTGCTGTAGGGGTGTTTGTTTGGTTGTAATGTGTTGGGTGGGATGGTGTTTTTGTTGTTTTGTGCTCTGTCTATTGTGAGGGTGCTTGGAAATCCGCAGCATTTGCTTCATTTCGGAGTTTGGTTGGTTGGTTGGTGTTTGAAACTTGGGAAATAATTGATACCCCCACAGTTACTGTTTGTTGTTAATGTTGCTTTATTCTAGTAGATGCAGCGAGGGAAGATGAGTGGTTTAGTAAGAACATGTATCCGAAAGATAATGAATAACGATATATCTATAATTCCAAACTCATTCCCCTCTCTTATCTACAAAAAGATTCTTCTACAATATAACGTCTCCGAGATCAGCGTGTTGAACTGCAGTGGTTGGGGTTTTAAGTATTAGTACTTCATTAACTCCGCCCAAATAGTAATAATCGCAGCTACCTACTTCAACTCGCCAACAACTCAATCAACTACCTCCTATTTCCCATTTAACTCGCGTACAATATCTAGCCCCGGTCATCGTAGCACCCCAAGTCCCCTGGTAACACCCCAGATAGTCGGTTACTGTAGCACGTCCAGAATTAGCCGAGATCTTTTAACGACTCAACTAACACCTAATACTACTTCATTAGTTTACTAAAAAAGTCACTGGTAAATTGATACTGATTTAAGGTAGTAGGTCGTTCTATTCTGACTGTATAATCTACTCTCACGCCCGTAAAGAGTTAGAGAGAGTAATTAGATACTATAACTTCTAATCTATTACCCTAAGCTCCCTAAGCTCCCTAAGCTCCCTGGGATATCTAGGAGTACTTATTCTTCTAGAAGCTACCTTACATGTCTTGAGTTCCATCCTACCCCAATATCTTTCTCAAGATAGAAAAATGAAAGAAGTGCTAGATAACCCCATCCCCACAGATAGCTATCTATCTCCGTGATACATCTTATTGCCAACCCCTCATTTTCACATTCAAATTTACTAGACCATCATCCCATCATCATACTCCTCCTAAAAACCTCCACCTTAACTCCAGCTCCAATTCCCCAACTCTAAACTACACGCATAGAAACGTACAGTTCCTTATCCCTCTCCTTCCTCACCCCTATTTCCTTGCTATATAAGTTATCCCCATCCTCGTCCTCATCACCATCCGCATCCCCATCCTCATCCTCATCCTTATCCCCACACTTATTACCATCCCCATTCCCATACCATTAGATACCTTCATCTCCGCAAATCCAAACCCCAAACCCCCTAAAGCTAATAATTCAATAATCCGCGATAAATACACTTCTTCCCTCTTCTCCCCTCTTCTCCTTCATCTCTGCCTACCTCGTAACACCATACCAACCTCACAGCCACACAGAGTAACCGAAAAACCTCTCCTCTCCCTTCTATTTCTATCTACAATCCCATAACGATCAAAACCCCACACATCCTCCTTCATACCTCAACCCCTCCGACTTCAGGATGTATTGATTTTAGAAGGTAAGTAAACTGTTACTGTATAGAATAAACGAATAAACAGACGACATAAAAGAAGAAGAAGAAGAAGAAGAGACAGGAAGAAGGAAAAGAAGAAGAAGAAGGGGAAGAAGAACAAGTAGGAAAGAGAAAAAGAAAAAGAAAATTAAGGGAGATGAAGTGAAAAGGTAAAAAAGAAAAGGAGATATGGAAACCAAAGAACCCACTCACTTACTCACTCACTTCTTACTCCTGCTCACCTTCAACACTCTCACTCTATTTACATTCAATGTACTGTACCTTTATACATCTCACACCTACGCATTTCATCCCATTTCATTGAGTCCATTCTCCCAAAGTCCTGTGAAATCTAGAAATCCACATCAAGGAAACCACCTAACCAGTAAACAAACAACCCACACATCCAGAACCCGACTTAACTAACATCACCAAATCCATCCCCCATCGCAATATCCAATCTTCAGCTCTTGCTATTTTATTCCCCAACAACATATCACACAAACACACAAATATTCGAAAATCACCTACCTACCTATGTAGAACAGCCATAGACATCACAAGAACACGAACAGGGGATGCCAGATGCGAGAAAACATTATTTGTATTCATCCTTACTACATACATACAGTACGCCTTAAGTACATCTATCTGCACCCATGAAAATGCATCGCAATGAATGCCATTTGTAGAAATCAAAAGAAAGAAGAAGTGCACACCAAGTCTTTTTGTACCCCTCCCAACGCCATGCCTGTTGCGAAAAATCACTAAACCCAAGGATCGCCATCACCATCGCAACTCCCAATTCCCAACCCAATTCCTCATTCCCCGTGACTCCATCCTCACTACACCCACTTCTCTCTGGCCGAGTCAACCAAGTAGAGTTTTACGATAATCAACTCTCAAACTTCTTAGCCTCCATCCCCTCCGGCGGCGTCGTCTCAAAAGTCCTCGCCCCAACATCCTTCCAATCCGTACTCAAACTCGTCCCATTACTCTCCTGATAACTCTTCATCATGGCGCGTCTCGTATCGGGATCCGCATCCTTATACAGCTTCTTGAAGAAATCATCAACTCCATCGCCGTCTTCTTCTCCTTCCTCGTCCGCGCCGAGCTTTTCCCAGTCCTTGGGTCCGGATTTGGAACTGGTGGGGTAGACGGGTGCTTTTTCGACTTTGGGCGGGTTGAGGATTGCGCTGGGGATTGTGGAGGTGGTGGTGGAGTAGGGGATGGGTGTTGTGCCTTCGAGAGAGGACCATTTGGTGCCGGGAAGGGACTTGTGGAGGATGATCTCGATTTTGTGCGGGGTGATGCGGAAGGAGGATTTGGAGGGGTCGATGGGGGAGAAGAGGGGGGAGGCGTGGTAAGTGTACGTGCTATTTGAGGTTTCGACTGGGAAGGTTATTTCAAGCTGGATGAGTAAATTAGTATATTCCGTCTTCAAAAGTATCGGAGAGACAGAGAGGGTTTGACTTACACTTCCTGCCTCAATCAAGATCTCAGCTTTATCCTTCGGGACCCCCTTTGCGAAAACCTCAATAGTGACACTATTCGTAGACTGATACCACTCCTGACGAATCTTCTCCTTGGGCGTCGCAGTAACAGTCTTCGTCGCAGCCGTAGTCGTAACAGGCTTAACCTCCTCCACCTTCTTCTCCACCTTCTTAACCTCCTTCTTCTTATCCGGAACCTCCACCACCGTCGTCTTATTACACTCCGCACCCCCCCCCCCTTTAGCATCATACTCCTTCGCCACCTTCCCCAACCACATCGTCAGTCCCTTCTCCTTCTCATTATACTTGCGCGCCCAATTGAAGCACAACCGCGCATCGCCCAGACGTCCCAGACTGTACAGCGCAACCCCACGGCGAAACTCGGCGGTAGCGATGAGTTCGCGACGCGCGCGAGAGACGGCGCCTATGACGGCATTGTTTGCGTCTTCGAGGGCAAGCTCGTGTTGGTTGGTGCGTTGGTAGGCGGTGGAACGTTGGATGAGCCAGAGTGGTGAGGGGCTTTCTTTGAGGGCGAGTGTGAGGTGCTCGATGGCGGCGGGGTAGTCGGATTTGCCCAGGGCTTCTTGGCCACGGGCTGCGTGGGAACTCATTTTGATGAGCACTTGTTGTGTTTGTATTAGGTGGTGTCGGGTATTGAGAGACGAATCGGTTTGGCAAGAAGTTGAGTAACAAAGTCGGTTGATTTATTGTTGGTTGTTCAGGCACCGACTTCAGTAAATAAAAAAGGTTGGGGGGCGGGGTGGAGAGCTCCAAAGGGAGAGGAGGTGCAGGTTTTAAGAGCTTCTGGAAACTTCCTAGCTCTGATCTAGCCACATTCACCAACAAAAATGTCTCTCAAGCTATCGTAAAAAACAAGTTCCTTTTCTCGGTTTTTGAAGTCATAATGGTGGTGAATCTTATTACATTACATTAATTCCTATCAATCGTCATAATTGTGACCCACTCTCATTCATTAGCTTCAACTACCAAGCTCGACACCCCACACAAAGTTCATAGCAAAGCAGAATCCCCATAACGTTTAGCGAACATGCCCAATGCCTTGATAGGGAAAACGAACTTGTAGTTGGGGTATGATATCATGCAACTTTTGTTGAAAACTCCCTCAATGGCCTCTTGTAACCACTCTCCATTAGGCTGCTGTCGACTCATTATAAGCTTCAAGCCCTTCTCGATAGGTGCTCGATCCGGATAATGCGCTTCAAGTAATCCAAGAATTGCCCAAGCGGTCATGACCACCTGGGATCCAGTTGGATGTTCCGTATAGATTTTAGTTTCACATGACTGAGCATTTTAGTATCTAAAAGGCTTCGAGGATATTCAAATTGACTTACTCGATAACTTTCTGACCATCCACCATCTTCCCGTTGTTTGGATAGCAAGAAATCACATCCTTTACGAGAAAATTCGCTGTTCTCATAGAATTCGCCAATGCTTGCAAGACTTTCCAATGCAAACATTCCAGCATAGGTAAAGCAAATTCCCCAACTACCATACCAGCTCCCATCCGGATATTGGGCATCACGGATGTACTGTACAGCTCTCGCCTTGAACTGTTTAATCTCTGTAGCTCGGTATTCTGGGTAATGTTTTGTAAATAATGACAGTGCCGTCACAACTGCCGTCGTACATTCAGGGTAGTCGTATTCAATCATAATTCGACCGAAAACTTCTGCGGCGTTAAGCATTTCCAGTCTTTCGGATCCACGAGTTGGCTCGTAAGAAGCACATCCACCCGAAGCATTCTGATAGGTAAGGAGCGTGTCAATGGCATCATAAATTCGTTGATCCTCGAGAAGTTGTGGGTAGCCAGGGGTTCTCTGTAGAAGAAGTACTGCTTTCAGTGCTTCAGAGATACAGTCACTAACGGCATATCCTTGGTCTTTAGTACTGAATGCCCATGCGCCTTTTCGTTGTTGTCTGTAACACATGGCTTGGTCGTCGACATTTTCTCGAATTTGTTGGTCTTCAAGAAATTCCAATCCCTTGGTCAGCATAGGTCGCCATTTATCATCCTCAGCAAGACCTGCATCCATAACTGCCTGAATCAAGAAAGCAGTATCCCAGCATTGTACGCCGTTGGTGCCGTTGACAAGCATTCCTTCAGCCTTCACCCATAAGAAATCAGCTAGTCGATCCCGATGTCTCTGAACAGAATATGCGTTGGGTCCTTCTTTAATATAACAACAAAGTAAGTTCATCGGAGCGTTGACAGGCGCAAGGCAAGAATAATCGGTATTTTTGTCTTCCATCTGAATCAACTTCCAGACCCAGTCTTCCGCCTTCTGCACTAAAGACTGTATTCTGAAATATGGCCAAACATTTACCAGGACCCAATTTGCCGAGTTTAGCAACCATGTCTTGGGATGGTAATTATCCTTGTGGTAAATACTGTTACGATTGCCGGCCCAGCTGATTGTCTCATACGGCTCGACGAAAAGCTCCTCCCGAAGTTGGAGTGCAACTGGTGTTAATTTGGCAGTCCATCTTCTCGACCATATAAACGACATTGGTAGGAAGACCATTCGCATATGGATCCACCATCTCCATGGGGCAAAAGGCGCCGAGTCAGGCAACAACCAGAACTCAGGAGGACATGGGTTTACAATATCCCACTGGCATACCCCCAGTACACTGAGCCAGAACTTTGCCCAATATGGTCCGTTTTTGGCGCCTCCCATCTTGTGCAGGGTCCCTCGAGCCTTAACCATTCGCTCGTCCTCCTCACTAACTCCCAGCAGACGTAATGACGTATAGTTCATGGCCGTGCCAAAGACGGTGCTTTCTCCCTCGATATGTAAACCCCATCCGCCATCTTCTGGGTGTGCTCGTGCGAATAAATAGTTCTTCATCTCCGTTGCGACGTGATCTGGAATTGGTGTTTCCGTGACGAACCAAGTGATAACAAAGCCTGGAAGGAGAAACATAGGACCGCCATACTCGCAACCCCAATTTCCGGGTGGAAGCTGTAGATGTTGGAAGAATTCAAGGCCATTTTTTACTGCATCGAGAGGGGTTTGGGCTTTTGGTAGCTCGGGTAGGTCCTGGATAATTAGGTCAGTATATGTGATATAGTGCTTACTTCGAGGGAGTATATACTGTTGGGAGGCCTAGGAAATATTTATCTGCGGTAGATTGAGGCCATTTTTTGATCTCTTCATCGTCGAGATAATGCCATGTTTGCCTTCCTGCCTCATCCAATAGACGCCATCTGGAAAAATCGGTGCGTTCTTGTAGTTCAGGCATCTTATGTAGCACAGTGGAGGTGGTACTATCGTACGACTCCAGCGACAGGTTTGCAGCCGGCTTGGAATAGCTGGTACCAGTACTGGAATTGGTCTCCGTCGGGGTTTTCGTCATAGTGATTGAAAGCGGCAATGGCAAAAAGAGGTGGAATGATAGGTATCGAGGGGAGGAAGTCACTCGGTGACAACAATCATGTAAATCCCGATATTCACCCGTACGCCCTGTGGACAATCATTATTCCAATTTGGATAATTCTATTGTTCCATCTGATTGGATCAATGAGACTTGATTATCCCAACTGTTTGGATTAATGAAATTGATTGATCCAACTTGTTAGGTTGATCAAATCAAATTAAAATAATTCAGATACTCAGCTAAGAAATCAAATTAACCTACAGAGTTGGGACAATAAAAATATATCTGCGAAGTACGGAGTGGAGTCCAAGGTACCCCTGATTCCGGAAGTGAGGGTCTGCGGGCCGACACTTGGCGCCTCTCACGATGATCACGACGCTTTCAACACCACGTACAACTACCCTGGTAATAGCCTCCTCAGCTCATCCTATTCTCACACAACTATTCAAATATGAACTTTCACGATCCCTTAATTTCTCCATTTTTTCATGATGGACGCGAATTCAGTCTCCGAAAATATGAAGGAGAGCGGGGATCCTCACAATGCTCAACCCAAGAACTTGCTATCAAACTTACCAACCCGCCCACTAACCCAAGAACAAATCGCGTTTGAGACAAAAAACACGCGTCCTTCAGACAGGGAAGAGACCGTGAAAACCGGAAAGAATCCTCGGAGTACACCAGGAGCAGTCATTTCCAGAATTGAGCATATATTTGAGGACATCACAGATTGTTTGCTAGAGGGGGGAAAAGAGCTCGTGATACCGTTCAAAAGTCGACATGGAAACCGAAGCCAAACGGAACATAGACGTGGGACGGAGGGGAGTTCGACGTCTGAGACTAGATTGGTTACTTTTCCTAACAAATCGCCACGGGAAACAAGGAGATTCGGTGGGTTGGTAGATTCTGGGAATGGAGTTGGAACTGATGAGGTGTAGCAATATTACTTCGTATTCTCGAATTATCTCATGAAGCGCTTGTTACGGGGATTGTAACTACCAAGAGGTTTGTGTTTTTGCTCTATGCTTCCTCTGTTCTTACAGCTTTTCTATGTACTTGTTCATTCTGATATTTCGGCAGAGACATTTATTATCGGGATCCTGAGTTGTTTGTCAAGCAGGCGGTTGTCGATCGTTATGTTGACGATATTGCCTATACGTTTGCGGTGGAGCGCGATGCTTTGAACGTGGTATGCTCGAAGATCACCTTTGAATTCTGATATTCATGCGTTGAGATTCTGATGCCCACAAGGTTGCCGCAGCAAAAGGCCTTGTTGCCGGATCTTTCACCATTACCAAAAAAGACGGGTCAACCGTTGACTTTTCTGTAGAGAACGAGGTTTGCTCTGTTCTAGATACTTTGCAAACTCATGTCTAACAAGATCAGGGTATCTTGGTTCCAAACTCTAAAGACCTTCAAAATATTCAGTTTCAAGAAGTGGAATGGATTCTTGTGATAGAAAAAGAGGTATTGTCGACCAGCATAATGCCGAAGAACTGAACTAACAACCAAAGGCAACGTTCCGGACATTGGCAACAAGCAAATACTGGCAAGACTCATTGGCCGGAAAAGGTATTATCATTACTGTAGGCTCCCCAACGTCCCATCCAACTATTATACCTCTAACCTCACGCAGGCAAAAGGATACCCCGACATCCAAACCCGACAATTCCTCCACCTCCTCTCAACCCAACACTCCTCCCCTCCAATCTTCGCACTAGTAGACTTCGACCCCGACGGGTTGGGAATACTATCAATCTACAAGCACGGCTCCGCAGCCCTCGCCCATGAGCCTAATCTAGCGGTCCCATCCATCCAATGGCTCGGGGTTCGAAGTCGTGACTTCCTCCACGAAGAAAGGGATTTGCAGGGCCTGTTGAAAATGACATCCCGCGATCGAAGGATCGCGGGCAAGATGCTGGGGAAGAAGATGTTTGAGGAGGGGGGCTGTGAGAGTGAGTGTAGGAGGGAGTTGCAGGTTATGTTGATGTTGAATGTTAAGGCCGAGATCCAGATTCTTGGGAATGGGGAAAGGCTTGGCGGGTGGTTGGATGGGAAGTTGAAGGAGGGTATTGGGAAGGTTAAGATGGAGGCTGAGATGGCTTGATTTGTGTGACGGTGGTATTTAATTGATGAAAATTGCTTAGATTGCAACAAGTACAGCTTGGAGATTGAAAAGGAGATACCAAAAAAGCAAAAACTAGAAGATATCTCTCTCATGTCATAGTCTAAACAGCCAGTTCTGTTCATGAAAAGGGTCTTTGCAGTTCATATCCCCGTCTGGTCGGAGTGAGATCGATTGGCAGAGTGACGGTTGAGATGGTTTATTATATACACCACTTTGAATAAGCAAGAATACACCAAAGACGTAAAAACATCCCAAACCATGTATGCCTCACGAGTCTCATCAAGTCCGAAAAATCCGGACCACTCCCAACCATTCCACGAAACCGCAAAGCTAAGTTATTTAACATTGTTCATAAGAAGCAAAAATTACATATCTACCATCTCTGTCCCATCATCTACTCCCCACTCAAGTCCCGAGTCTAATCCATTGAGCCACCGTATACGAGACATAAGAAGCTATCGCGATACGAGCGCTGAGGTTAGTCTAACAAATCAAAAAATATGCTATGAATACAGTTCAGTTTGATGAAAACTCGCTTAGATACGCTCGTAGAATTCGACATCTAATATGCATATCAGACGTCTAATCCGTAGATCAGACATCCGATACACGCATTCCGCATGCACGATAGCTCTTCATCAGCTCCGCATAAGCCACTCAATCAATCAATCAATCCCTCATTCCCCCCCAAAAAACGCCATGCACCAAACAATGCAACGCCAAAACACATATCCCCAACTCCACCTCCTCCTTCCTCCATCTCCCTATATACCTCACACCACCCACCTAAAGCCCAAGCATCCTCCGACAGCTCTCCCTCACCTTCGCCTCATACTCGGGTCTCCTCTCCCTCCACATCTTCGCCGCCTCCACATTCGCGGGACTCTCGTCGTTCGGCTCGGCGAGCATGCTCATCACGCTGATGAGGATCTTCTCGACGCTTTGGATGGGGGACCACCGCTCCGAGGCGTGCTCGTAGTGGTTTGGGTCGTCGCCGGGGGGGTGGAGGATCGAGATGCAGACGAGACCGCTGGGGTAGACTATTTTGTTTCATCAGCCTTTTTTCTTTATCTATACATCAACCTATTCTTCAAACTCTCGCCCTAACCCAGAGCTGGTTCGATAAGCAATGAGGGATGAGGGGTAGAAACATACCATTAGGATGCCACACCTCCCCCAAAAACCGCATACTCGGCGGCGCAAGCGGGTAATCCTTTGGAAACTTCAGCTCTGCGGGGAACACGCCGCCTTCGAAGGGTGTCCCTTCCGGGCCTTGGATCAGCGCTTCCCAGTACAGGAGGTCGTCTTCGGAGACGGGGCCGGCGGTTATACCTTCCGGTGGGTTGTTGGAGAGGAGGCGGTATTCTTGGAAGAGACGTCGTTGGGCGGTGGTTGTTGCCATTTTTGTGGCTGGGTTGGGGTTGCGGTTTTGTTGTGAGAGAGGGGGTGGGTTGTGTTGTTAGGTGGTATGTTGTTTTGTTAATGGAAAGGTGGATGGATGGTTTTGGTGGTTTGACTGATGATGATGTATCTTATCAAGTAGGAGGTCCCTTGTGAGTCCGGGTCGGGCCGTGATCGGGGTTGGGGTTGTGATTTTCCCCGGGGTTTCGAGGCGCTGGGAATGTGGTTGTACGAGGACTGCGGTTTTGGTAATGAACTTTCTGGTGGTGAATAAGCTCTGAGTACGAAACATTTCGATTGTAATAAGGAAAAGCAAATCCTCATTTACCTCACAGTACACTACCTAGGTAATTTCTGTGTTATAATATTTAGTCTCCTGCCTACACACTAATTACAGGATTCTACTATCTAGTTTACCACTAACAAACAAGTCGAAAACTAAATTTTAACCTCAGACATCGTATTGGTCAAAAACTACACAAAATCCTCTACTCTAACTACTTTAATCGAGAACTTATAAACAAAGGATTTGTGGTCAAATTTGATAAGCTACTTGTTTATAGGCTCACCCTCCTGTTAAGGTGATTTGTAAGCAGAAATAAATGACCCAATGAGCGATGGTGGTATGCGACGGGGGGTAGCTTTGGAGTGTCATTTTAGCATTTTTAGAATCGAGACTCTCCAATCTTCTGGGATGAGAAACTTCGTTTGCAGAGTGGGCGAGTAGCCTTCATCTAAGCATTTTCATGGTTCAAAAACCTTGTTAATTTATTTAGCCTGTTCCTACCAAGTATAGTTTCTGAAGCCGCACTTTTGTGCGTAGTCCTCGAGATATCACAATACCTGATTTTATAATCAGTACAGACTAACTGTCGAGAGATCTTCATATAAGCGAACCACGAAAATCTAGTCCGCCGCGAGTACGATTAAAGTAGACGACGATTATGCAGCAAAAGATGCTTGACACCCTGCCATTATGATTGGATGGCCTTTCTCGGACTGTTTGCAAAGCAGAACAACAATCACTAGTGGACGACTTGGCTCAAAGTCCGCGTAAGAATGAATATATGGAGACTGTGAGAACTCCTCTTCCTGCAACTATTTCCCAAGCAGGAATTTTGAAAGGCATGCAAGCTTGGGTTCGATTATTTGATGAACGATTTTTTCTCGGTAGTGTTATTCAATATCTCAGAGGTATCAAAGCTGGCGACTTTGGCGACATAAATAATCTTAACACACGCGACGGCCATTGAAAATACAGCACTCGAACAATCAGTCTCAAATTCGGCGATAGAGAACGCTTGCCTGTCCACTTCAACAGATCCTTTCCAGAGTAAATGGTCTCTGTATTACTTCAGGAAATAATTCATGCGAATATGGATCTTTTCGGCGACCCTTGTTGCAGATTACTCCGTACCAAGAGGGTGAGGTTGGCATGAAGAAATATTGGCCTCTGTAGGATCATTCAGTGCGTATACTGGAATTTGAACTGCAGTCTGAAGCAAATTTTCAAGTTGATGCCACTACATAGGTTGATGTCCAATATAGTATGTTAATTGAGGGAAGGAGATAGGAAAATGAAATAGATATCCTTGCTAAACGGGAAAAGGGGGTTTCCTGACAAAGTGCCTGAGAGTACGAAAGCGGCAATGATTCATGGAGGCTTGACTTCTCTTGCTTGATTGTTTTGGCTTTTGAGCCTTGAAAAGCTACTTTGCTTCTTAGGATGATGAGCAATCGATCGTATTTCCTTCCCTAAAGAAAGGCTGCCTCTTCACAGTCTCATAGCGTTAAACAATAAGAACAACATAGAAAAAGGTCTTAGAAACGCTAAAATGATGATGAACTTAACTTT
Organism: Hymenoscyphus albidus; assembly: GCA_911693285.1. Taxonomy (NCBI): domain Eukaryota; kingdom Fungi; phylum Ascomycota; class Leotiomycetes; order Helotiales; family Helotiaceae; genus Hymenoscyphus; species Hymenoscyphus albidus. Next base: position 80,775 of record CAJVRM010000055.1, on the reverse strand, counting down.
TAGTCTGCTAGTATTCTTCACAACATTTTATAATTTGCGTAGAGTTTGTAATCTGTTTTTGAATATATATATAGCACACAGAGGAAAGACGGTCGATTATTCAGGCTTCTGAGAGTTTGCTTGAGGTTGAACTAGTGACTTTGAGAAGAAAATAGAGATCCGTCATTCAATTGATTATCAATCGAATTATCTGGTCTATTCTCGGGTGAAATGTCGAAAGGCAATGTGATATTAGCACGACCTCTCGGCAAATTCCATTTCTGTATTTGAATCTTGATCCTCGCCATTTGAGGCAAAAAGTCTCAACTTTCCGTCTACGCCCATACATCCGAGAGGTTTCGCCAGTTACGAAATAAATGGCTCATGTTGATGGATCTCAGGCTGAACATTCTACTGGTAAGTGAATTTGTATGGACTTGTGCCACTCTTGGTGATGCGTCAGGCACCCCCTTTGATATCGCTAAACTGTCCATGTCCATTAGAGCACAGTACTTCTTAGCTCTTCGATATTTCACCGAATAATCCAATGATGACTCCCAAAAATGTGAACCATAGACATTGCAATTTCTGAAAATTGATATCGAAGTGATTCTGTGTGCTTTGAAGGTTTCAATCAAGCAATTTCTCCTGCACTTCAAAGACTTGCCCGCTTCTGAGTTTGTGTCTTTCGCAATCCCAAAAAGTAACGAGTTCCGTAATACCGATTCTGTCATTTGGCTGAATCTCCAAACACCTTCGTACAATTCCCTTCCAACTTTCCGGAATATCACCAGGAGATTTCCAATCCACCACCACTTCTTCCGTGCTTTCCCCATCATCAAAAATATCCATATCAGTTTGCTCTAGCAGCATCCACATTGAACGTCCCAAGCTAAAAACTTCAGCTAGCTCTAAAGCTTTAGGACAGTTCTTGCTCCACTCCAAGAACACGTTCCAGGTATTCCAGCCTTTGTCGCCCGGTGTTGTCAATGGCATGTGACGTCGTTCCGGACCAGAATACTTCCTGTACTGAAGCGTCGCATTTTCACCCTCCCCTGTTTGTTCTACATCCCAAGTACCATCAATCTCTGGTGCTGCGGTTGTGACGGGGGCATCGTTCTGCTCCTAATCAATGAGTACAAGATTGTTATTGTCGTCGAGTAGAAAATTGCCTGGCTTGATATCCATGTGGTAGGTATGTGCAACCAAATGTGTATGAGCAATAGCCGAGGCCATCTCATAGCACCATTGAGCCTTCTGTGGTAGTGGTATGCGCTGACTTGATTCTACATTCATTTGTATGTACGAAGCGAGTGTTCCATTTTGAAGAAATGGATACAAAGTGCCACAAACAACTGGCTTGTCGTCGCTGGACTTTGATACTGTAACCAATATTTGCGCTGGTTTCATGATGTTGGGATGAGGTGGCATATTTGCCAGCAGTTCTAGTGATTTGTAGTAGTTTTTGATATCTTCCTTTATATGACCACTCTCGTAGTCGAACAGAAACGTTCGGAAATCGATTCCTTTGAACACAAATTCGGACTTCGAGTGATGGGTGAGGTGTACAAGTGTAGAACATCCTCTTCCCCCAAGCTGCTATAGTCGAATCAAATCCTTCAAATCAACTGTGGAAACACTCTGGTCGAATGAAAGCTGGCCAGGCGAGGAAAGCATTGCAATGTAGTCGTTGAACAGCGGGTCGTGAAACAAGGCCCATTGGACTTTGGGCGATTCGCCTGGTTTGAAATCATACACGTCGATTATCGCATCCAGATCCACGACGTCCTCACATTTTGAGCATTCCACCCAGACCGTAGCAACTGCCAACCATAGAGCAGAGCGCATAGAAGGTCGGTTGGGAAACGTATGGAACTCGTCGTCCACCGTCCTATCGTGATAGCAACATACTATACGCGTTGCCAGAGAAGATTTTGCTTCCGAATTGATCGTAAACCGGAAAATCAATGTTTGACCATGTCCGTAGGCTTGAGCATACACGATCGTTTCGAGGTCATTACCCCATATCCACTCCCCTGATACGTCGAGCGCATTCAGTTCATCTTGGTCTCCAATGTTGTGAGCTCAGAATGTTTTCCAATCTTCCGAGCGATCAAATGTTGTTTGATAGAAAGGGGAGAACTCTTCAAATTGTAAACTAAGGTACCGGTGGGCATTAAATACCCTGAAATGACGCTAGTGCGCGTAGTGAGTGAATATCAAATATGTCCAACATCAGCTTTGGTGAAGAGGAAATGTCACTTTTTATTTGGCGCAACAACGCCTGTGCTGCACTTCATGCTAAGGCGAGAATGCATTTGTTCACTCAAGATCCGCCGGAGACCTTCCAAACCTGGCTGGAGTTGCCGAGATAGTTTGACTGAAGCATTAAACATATTCAGCAGTATGCTTTTTTCCATCAAAAAGTTATAAGTCTTACAGAAGATTTTGTTGTTAATTGTAGTTCCCTGATGATGTTGTTGTGGCAATATTGTCGGCTGATTCGTTTCGGATTTAAGGGGTAAAGCTCGGGTAAAACTCCCACAGCCAGAGCCAACCTTCTTATCATTCCACGGCCAAATCTCCTTCCCAATATGTCAAGTTTTTCCTCAGATCAGTTTTTATATACCCCGCGTAATCCAACGGCCAACAAACTTGGCATCAACATAGCCAATCCATGATAAGCATGACCAGGAGGGGTACGGGATGTTACCTCACTCCGCTAACTCGCGTATCATTGGTGTTGAGACCTTGAGGGAATTGCCGTGAATGTGGGGTATCAAAGTACGACCATACATTCGAAGATGGGATGCTACTGAGATCATTCTTATCGTTGTGTTTGTAATTTTTGTTTTATTCACTTATTTCTTTCTCAGCGGCTTTTTATTTATCTCCTTGTCTGCTGCTGGCCAACGTTACCTTTGCTCAAGTGTTACAAATTTAAAGATTCCGGGCCTTCTGACTTTCCCGCATCGAGGAACATTGGAAATACAACACCGCAAAGATGACAGACATCGACAAGCATGCGATAAATTCTTCTGGCGATATTGAGAAGACAGGAGAGTTATCTCCTCGAACGACCACCGAAAATGGCGATATGAAAATTCTCCATGCCGATCCAAATGATGGAGATGAGGCTCTAAAAGCATTCGAGGGTCACGATGAACCCATCGTGATGACTCCAGAGATGGAGAAAGCACTTTTAAGAAAAATTGATTTGAATCTGATGCCAGTACGAGTCAATTGATCTGTTATTCCGCATACATCAGCTAATCCATTTCCCAGATGCTGTGCGTTGTTTACGGACTCAATTATCTAGATAAAACGACGCTTTCATACGCAAGCGTCATGGGTCTCCAAAAATCAATACATCTAAAAGGCGATAATTATCAGTGGCTAGGATCCATGTTTTACATTGGCTACCTTTTCTGGGAATACCCAACTAATCGTCTCTTGCAAAGACTTCCTCTCGCAAAATGGTCAGCTTTTAATGTCATTATGTGGGGATTGACACTTTGTTGTATGGCTGCCGTCTCAGACTTCGCTGGTGCTGTCGCTGTCCGTTTCTTTCTGGGTATTTTTGAAGCGGCTGTAACTCCTGGATTCGCACTCTTCACTTCACAGTGGTACACTAGAGAAGAACAAGGTACGAGAACTGGAATCTGGTTTTCTTTCAACGGCTTTGCTCAAATACTCGGAGGAGGGGTCGCGTATGGAATCTCCGTTGGGGTTAAGAAGCATGGAGCCGCCATTGAAAGTTGGAAGATTGTGTTCCTGTCAATTGGATTGTTGACCGCTAGTGTCGGTGTGGTCTTCCTCATATTCATGCCAGATAACCAGTTCAACGCTTGGTTTTTGACGCCCCAGGAGAGATTGATGGCAGTTGAGAGAATCCGAAAAAATCAGCAAGGAGTGGGAAACAAGCATTTCAAGATCCATCAGTTCAAAGAGGCTCTGCTCGATCCTATGACATGGGCATTTGCATTCTTCGCATTTGTAGCAGATATTCCTAATGGTAAGGTTTTTTGGGCTCTTTAGCCGAGAAGTCAACTAACAGAGTTTTCAGGTGGAATTTCCAACTTTTTCTCTCAGCTCATTGTGTCCTTTGGATACACCCCGGATCAATCTTTGCTGTACGGAACTCCTGGTGGCGCGATCGAAGTCGTCGCCCTTATTGCAGCCGGATTTCTAGGCGACAAATACGGTAGAAGGCTTCTTATTGGCACATCAGGAATGCTCATCGCAATGATCGGGATGCTTCTCATCGTCTGTCTGCCACTCTCAGTACCACAAGGTCGCTTGGCAGGATACTATCTTACCCAAGCTTCACCCACTGGATTTGTCGCTCTCTTATCTCTCATCGCCACCAATGTAGCTGGCTACACCAAAAAAACCACTGTTGGAGCGCTTTATCTCATCGCTTACTGTCTTGGAAATATTATTGGTCCCCAAACGTTTAGACCGAAAGATGCTCCCCGTTATGTTCCGGCTGAGATTACTATCATTTGCTGCCTTGCAGTTTGCATTCTTGATCTAATATTCATTCACTTCTATTACGTAAGAATGAATAAGAAGAATGCAGCGAGGAGACTGGCGCCCGGATATCGGAAGTTGGATAAGCAGGAGTTCTTGGATTTGACGGATAGAGAGAATCCTGAGTTTATCTACACATTGTAGTAGTCTCATAATTATGTCGCCAGGACCTACGAGCAATCAAGTCCAAAATTTAATATGAAACCTTAATGGCACGTTTGAAGAAGACAGTGGTGACTTTCCTGAAATCTTGAAATCTAGTATTTTGACGACGCAAATTGCACGTCGTAGGTGCTTTATGTTTTGTGTTGACACCAAGCCTAGAATTGGATATCGATCCCCCTCTACGCTCTGATCTCTGCTCCCTCAAGTTATATCATGGAATACCGTTGTGTGAGGAGAACAAATCATAAACATTCTCAATTTGTCGTTAGTAGGGCCGCCCTTGTTACAAGCTAAATTGAGAAGCAAATAACGAAAAGGCCACTTATAGTCAGTGGCTCCTCCCATCTGCGCTAAACCTAAGCTTTATACGAATATTTAGAGAAAAGATCTCTATATAGTATTATAGATCTATAGTCTCTACCTTTTAGTTCTATATAACAACTACCTACCTAATTATTACTTGTTTGAGAAAGATTTTCAATCTTAGTTCTCTATTCGCCCAAGATAATAAAGTAATATCTATATCTTTGTAATTCCAAGTACATAGTGAGCTACTGGCTAGATAAACTAAACGAATAAAGATTAGCGTAATAGTAAATTATAATAGGTGGTCTATATTCTACCCTATAAACTTTATACACTATATTCTATAAAATAGCTCTACCATCTAAATCTAAACTCTATAAAAGATATCTCCTTCTCCAATCTCCTCTTTACTTGAAATTCTATCTCCGTCCTAATATCCTGATTCCAAAAGTTCTTTTTATAAACCTACCCCTTATCCCCACTTCTCCTTACCATCGTTCAACAAGCCGAAAAACTAAAAACCTCTAAAGAAAACTCATAATTTCATTTCTTCCATATATCTAGATAGATATTGTGCTAAAAGGTTAATGGTACTGTGTCACATGGCTGAGACTTGAACATACCAATCGCGATGTGCAACAAAATATATCGATTGGCGCAAGAAGACTTGAACAAATCGCGATGTGCAACAAAATACGTGAATGGCGTCGTATGTATACGTACCGCTGTGGGGTTCTTGATACTCAGAGTGCTGAGGGAGAAGGGTGGTTAGTAGGTTGTATAATGTTAATTTTAGTATAAATTGTATAATATTGCGGGTTTACAAAGTTGATCTGATCAGAGGAAATGATATGGAAGAGATATCAAGCGATGGAAACTGGGTTGTACTAAATGTAAAGGAGAAGCTCACTTGTAAGCAAACAACAACGTAGAACACAAGAGCAGACAATGAGAACCCAAGACATCGAACTTTATCATGTATCTCTATGAGTATAAACTGGCTATATCCAAAAGACAATCCATAAAGAAAGGCCCATAGGTGCACAACCAAACCGCTCCGACGTTTTCACCCCCAAAATTAATAAGCAATGTCTAAGGCAGACAGAACCCCCCATCAACAATGATGTCCGCGCCAGTGGTATAACTCGAAGCATCGGAAGAAAGATACAGGAAAGCACCCTTGAGCTCATGGCACTCACCTTCTCTACCCATCGGTGTCTTTTCTCTCCAGACATTCTTCATGTCGCCCGGAGCGAAACTCGAGATCTCGGTTACGATGTATCCAGGCGATACCGTGTTTGCTCGTGCGAAACCGACCCATTCAACCGCTAGCGACTTGCCTATAATTCCCAAGGTAAGTAAAACATTGGCGAAACATGGGGAGTCGAAAATTAATAGTAACGTACATAGATGAATGACACCCGCTTTTGCAGCATTGTATGCAGCTTGCATTTGAGGGATATTAACAATGGATCCACTCATACTGGCCGTCGCGACATAGCTTCCCTCTCGAAACGCTGGTTCAAGTGGGTTCCCATCAATTGTAGTTTGCTCAATCTTTTGTCGTTTCCAGTGTATAGCTGCAACACGGGCGCAGTAAAATACGCTGTCCATATCGGTTTCCATAACCTTTTTGTAGTGTTTGAGCTGAGAGCTGGTCTCTCCATCTACCATTGGCCCTTGCGTCCATGGAATCCCAGAATTGGCCACGAAAACATCAAGACGTCCATTGAATTCTCGGATAATTGACTCGATTGTTGCGGCGATTGCTTCGTAGGAGGTAACGTCGACTTGGTAGGCTTTGCCTGTCGTGAGTTTACTGTTAGTTCATGCGCTCCAATCAAATAGCGGGGGAGGGGACAGAAAAAAACACCCCCATAGTGGGGGAGAAGTAACGTGGCCTTTCTTACATTTCACTCCGTACTGCTTCTCAATTGTCGCCGCTTCCTCAATGGCCTTTTTGTTGCTGTTGTACCAAATTGCAACGTTTGCTCCAGCTTCTGCTAAGGCTTCGGCTACTGCCAGCCCTATACCAGCTCCAGCTCCAGAAACAATTGCTGTTCGGCCTTTCAGAGAGAATAGAGAGAATACACTCTTAGTACTTGGGGCTGTTGTGTTGTCGAGAGTGAAATTGCCTCCGTTCATGGCGGGACCTGCCATCTTGAAGTTTTATAATGTTATTGAGGGGTGATTTGGGCACGAAGTTTAGGGCAAAGGTCGGACAGATTCTTGCTGGTTGGATTTTGGTCTGCTTTCAGGAGACATAATAATCATGGGGAAAAGGCCCTATTTGAACTCATTGCCGGGTAGACCCGGATTATCGGGGGAGGAGACCACTGTTGAAGGCATCGGGACATCAAAGTGCGGTGGATGCATATGTCGAGTTGTTGGTACAGGGGATGATTGAGGGATATATGATATATCTTTAGGCTCGGAAGAACCCAGTATGCAAACGGGAAGGGTGTAAAGTTTGAATGGGATTTAGAACGTAAGAAGGATCAAGCACAGAATGAGCAGACGAAAAGAACCGACTGGGGTGGACATGACAACAGCTCTGGAGCCAATGGGGTAAATTGTTTCCTGCAAGATCTGTGGCACCCAAGCACAACATCAATCTAGAAACACTTTTCGTAGGTAGCGTACATGTACAACGTACGTACAGAATGTGATAAACTGGTTCATGATCACTATTCGTGATGTATAAGGATAGACTGTTGAATGAATTCTGTGGAAAGAATGCGGCCTGGAGGTTGACTCTCTTTCCAAGTACTCGTACGAGTATTGGAGGGGTAATGGAGGGGCAGAAAAAGAAGCTTTACGAGTACAGCTTGTGACATTCGGGAAATGCCTGTGAAAGCTCCTTCTGCAGTCAGCCCCATCAGTCGTAGACATGTACACAGACACCAGATCCTGCAGGTTGCTTTGGGTAAGATGATAAAGCAGGTGTTACCATATACAGGTACAAATCCGGGCGCGGTGGACCCAATGATGCTGATTTTGCACGTATGAGCTTGAAGGAGGCGAGCGAGGGACAAAAATATATGCAGATAACGGTAAGTCGGCGCTGTGCTCCGTATATGGCGGCGATACCTGTAAATGGACTAGCTTTCGGACTTATTAACCCAACTCCCCAACCACGCCACCCTACATAGGGGTACCTAGATAGGCATTTTCTTCACCACCAACATCCAATCAACATCTGCACCAACACCATCTCCAGTTCCACATATAAACATCTCGAGAAACATATAAGCAAGATGTTGCGAAATACTGTACCAGGCATTCGCGGACCAACGAGGTTGAATTGAGACCAGCTGTTATAGTTTTGCATAATTCAGCTCCACCATTCTCCTCTCTACTACCATCAGTACAGTCATGGCTTAGATTGCTACCTTACCCATCACAGTATTGTGGCATTCCTAGATACCTTTTTTGACAATCCTTCTTTCGTCATGTGTTCCGTCAGTGTGGACAACCAATGGGCCCTCCTTTCAAGGCAAGGGCGGGAATGTTGTCCAATATTCTAGCATTCCAATCCAAGGGGCTCTTGCGTACCTTTGCCTGCTCCGTTCCCATTCTCTTCCATCGCATGCTCAACTCGTCACGCTACTGCGCGTTGTTATGATGCTTCATTTTCAGTCTCTACCGTCATAACTTTTGCTTTTTAGCCGTTTGCGTTTCCTTCCCCCCAAGAAAATTTCGAATCCGAGGAGTGGAAAGATAGCACAACTGCCACAAGAACATCTCTTTCTTCCTCCGACTATACGCCTGTCTTTTTCAGCTTTCTCATCAATGTTTTATCCAGACCGCGAAAGTCTTGCTGTTTGTTGAGAAGGGAACAATGTCTGTGTTAAAGAACATATGCCCAAGGTACTCCGAAGAGTGCGAGAAAACTTTCTCTCAAATTGGTGCTCGAGATATGGGGTCCAAGGCGGGCCCAGGAGAGATGGGGGCCATGATAGGTATCGTAGTCGCTGCGGCCATTGTTCTCTTGGTTGCTCTTGTGCTGCTTGGTAGGTTGTTTGCGCGCCAAAGCGATCGTCGAAAGCGAAAAAAGATCGCGGAGGAGATTCAAGCAAATGAAGAACAAACGAATTTTGAGTCGGCCTTGGATGCTACTGGTCCATCGGGAAATAATTTGACTCGAAGTGTTTGCAGTGTTCTTGCCTTCTACGGTGGTAACGATGATGTGGAGAGAGGACAGGTCATTCGAGAACTTTCAATGGCTAAGGTCAGGACATCTTCAGAGAGCAAGCATCATTTTCGAATAGCAGTCCGGGATTCGTGGCCGCTGGCAAATATCCCAATGTCACTGCTACCAGGACAACAATTGACAATGACTTTAAATCAAGTTGCTCCTCCTGGTTATGTAGTACAGCCAGATTCGAAATGGCCTAGAAGGAATTCTTCACGATCTTCGAGGTCATCAAAAAATTCCAGCATCAAAGTAGCTGTCCACTCGCCCGAGCGATCATTCCCCCAACTATCTTCTTCGCCTATCAAATCCCTATCTAAGAGACGCAGAAATCAACGTCGATCAACTTCGGAAACTCAACTGACCAGAATACTCAGATCAACTTCGCAGCGCTTGGAGGCAGCACAAAAGCAGACACTCACTAGAACTTTAACCACCTTTTCGAAATTCCCTGGTTCACCCCCTAAGGACCCATTACCAACCCCACCACTCAAGAACCAGAATGAGAGTTCTGAGGTTCTTATCGGGACGAGTTTTTTTGAGTCGCCAGGAAGTTCGGTGTATGAAGCTTACATGGCAAGAACTCCATCGACCGGGAAAGCAGATGAAAAACATGTTTCCGACAAGAGGGACAAATCTGCAACTTCTTCCGTTGTGTCAGACGATAGCTTGTGTGAAATGGCTGCACCGGATTTGGTTATTCCCGGTCTGCTAACATCACCAAGTAAACAAAGTAAGACGGCGCCACAGAAGGAAGCGACCACAGGAGATATATCGATTGCGGAGGACGATCCCAAAAAGGAGGCTGTTGTAGTCGCACAAAAGTACCGCATGATAATCTCCAATTTCGACACAACATCGATGCAAAACAAAAAAAGTCGTGTATCCACAACAGCATTTGGCAAGCATCGTTCGTTCCAGAACATCAATTCCGAACCACATCGCATTTCATTAGCTGGCGATCCTTTTTATTCGCAAGTGAAGAGTTCGAAGCCCGTTTTTCCCAAAACAGATCTACAGGGTCCAAGACCGCTTTACGTTCGAAAGGCAACATTTGGCCAGGAAGCTACCACAGAAAGGCCTCCTAGTTATACATCACCGCTACGTGATATTTCAGGAAATGCTCAGGGTCCTTTGAAAGCGCTAGAACAGCAATCATTGCCTTCGCCCAACGACGCTGACCGAAATCCTTTCCAGTGGTCACCTCAGGAAGCAATGCAAGAACGACCGAGGCAGTCAAGCCCCAAGAGGAATGGATCAAAGAGAAAGGGCCATAAAAGATCCAATGTTATTAGAATGTCCAATTTGTCATCCAGGCCGCAAAGTGTTTTGAGTGTGGACGTGGTTCCCGAAGAACCAGAAGAAGATCCATCAATTTTGGAATTCAATATACCAAAAACGGCTCCCCTTCGATTGATATCTCCAAGCAAGAGTCCAAGTCCTTCACCGTCCACTGTCTCTCGAAGGCTCAGCGGCAGACCGCCATCCATCCCAACTTTCAATCCCATGCTCACAATCCCGGATCTCACGACTCCACTGTCGAAGGAAGATAACTCGGATGCAGAGAACAATTCTCCCACGGCATCGTCTCCCACACTTTCTGTGTCTAGTTTCTATCTGAGGGACTCTGTTGGTGCAAAAGGGGGTTTTGCCGGAATTAAAGAGTCCGCAAAATTTCATCGAACAAACCAATACCATGGTCGTAATCATTCTGTTTCTGAGCGACCACCGGATATTCCACCCCGAGCTAAGAACCATCGATACTCTGTAGATGCAGTTCTTCGATCCCCTGATCCTCAAAAGCTGACATCCTTTCCCCCGCCCGTTTTGTCTCCCAAACTCACATCTCCCAAAATTGCACTCCCACGACCACCATCGAACATTATTGTCTCCCCTTCTTCTCTCAGCGCATCTTCGCCCACACTTCTTGCTCCGCCGCTCCTCACCATACCGATTCCAGGACATCTCACAGGACCTCGCAATCAGCCAAATAAGTCGGGGTCACAATCACCCCCCCGAGATTCGCTTGCCATGTCAATATGCATGCTTCGGCGTATGAAGTCCGAGGTCTCCCACTACAGCAACGGAGGTAGTGATACCAGCCCAGGCCTTAGTCCCGAACTTCCATTCCCTCGAAAAGTTGCTTCAGTCTCATATAGTCCCAGCGTCAAAGAATCCAGCGACATTTCCCGCGCTCGATCCAGAGGATCAAAACACTACCTCTCCCTTTGTCCCACCGAACATCGTCGAGGGCGAGCGACAATTGGTCATTCTGGTTCCATGAAGCGTAGTTCTCATCCTCTTGGTATCAGAGGCGCCAGAGATTCTCAAGACATGTTCAACGACTATAGTAGGAGGAGAATGCACAATACCGATTTTACTGAAGTAGAGCTCAAGACCGTCAGAGAAGCCGCATCTCCACCCATGTCCTCCAACTCGCCTAACGCTTTGAACTTCCAATTCCCAGTCCTCACAAGAGATGGATCGATGGAAGACGAGGAGACGCCATCGAAGAGTAAACGTTGGAGCGATGCGATGCCTAAACCGGCTGTTAATGCCGTGAGGAGGGAGAGTCAGATGGAGTATCCTAGTCCGAAGACGCCGCCTATTATCAAGTGGAACAGCGAGGATTTCGCTGTTGAGTTAGATGCAAAGAGTCCCAGTGTTGGAACTCGACTTACGGGGGATGGAAGGGGTAATGGGCGGGAAGGCAAAAGAAAGGGAAGACCGGAGAGTTTGGGGTTGTATGATGAGGATGGGTTTTTGAGGAGTTCGCCTTTCAAGATCGTGGAGAGTCCTGGGGGTAATTAGGTATTAGATTGGTTCCCATTGTCAATGTGATTTGAGACAGTGTGTTTGTTTGAGTGTTTTTATATTTTGTTGCTCGGCGGCGGTTTGGTGGAAAGATTCGTGTCCAGGGCTTGAGCTGATCATTTTGTCGGGGTTTTCACTCTTTACTTTGGGGAGGCGCTATTTTGAGATATCCAGTTTTTCCTTCTTTCTTCCTTTTCGACTGGTTTTTTATTCATATATCCTGCGGTGGTGTTTATATCTGATAACGTACTTCATAAGGAGTCCGGATTTATAAGGAGTCCGGATTTTTTACCCCACCATTGACCACCCTACACACTTTCAATTTACATAACTTACCCAATTATTGTTCAAATGTCTCTAAAAGAAGGTCAATTTGCTCTTGCAATCAGTGCATACAATAAGGGTCAATTTACAAGCTTAAAAGCAGCTTGTACAAGGTACGATGCGCCATATTCTAGTACTTACGACCGCGTCAAGGGAGCTATTCCACAACGCGATTTCCGACCCCGAAACCAGAAACTCGCCGACCTCGAGGAATCAGCACTTATACAATGGATGTTATCAATGGAAGCTAAAGGTCTGCCAGTACGGAAAGATTCGATACGCCAAATGGCCGATTTACTACTGGAAAAGCGAACTGGAGTAGGTCGAATTATTGTCGGAAAATGCTGGGTTGACAACTTTATAAAGCGCCACGACTCTTTACGGACGAAATACACTCGTAAATACGACTATAAGCGCGCAAAATGCGAGGATCCTACGATTATCCGAGATTGGTTTCGATTAGTACATAATATTGTTGCGAAATATGGTATACTAGCGGAGGATATATACAATTTCGACGAGACTGGCTTTCAGATGGGAGTAATTGCGACCGCAAAAGTTGTTACAGGGTCAGAATATACAGGACGGGCTATTCATATACAACCAGGGAATCGCGAATGGGTTACAGTTGTCGAATCAATTTGTGCAGATGGATGGGTGTTGCCTCCAATGGTTATATTTGAGGGCAAGGTGCATATATCGACTTGATATACAGATCAATTACCAGCAGATTGGACAATTGCACTTAGTGATAAAGGGTGGACCAATGATTCCTTAGGTCTTAAGTGGCTTTCAGACGTATTTGAGAAATATACCAAGGACCGTGTAAAAGGAGTATATCGACTTTTAATCCTCGATGGCCATGGTAGTCATTCTACTCCCGAATTCGATCTTTTCTGTTCAGAACATAACATCATAACGCTTTGTATGCCACCGCACTCATCTCATCTTTTACAGCCATTAGATGTTAGTTGCTTTGCAGTTTTAAAGCGACTTTATGGACGAGGAGTCGAGGAGCTAGTACGAGCCGGCACATATCATATCGATAAACCAGACTTCCTTTCAATATATCGTGTAGCCCGTACAAGTACTATGGTCAAAAACACAATCTGTAATGGATTCGCAACTACTGGCCTTGTCCCGTACAACCCAGATCAAGTATTGAGTAAATTACATACTCAATTACATACGCCTACTCCTCCTTTACTTTCTCCAAACCTACTACCTTGGGTCCCTGAGACACCCCATAATACATATGAGGCAGATCAGCAAACCCAGACAATTAAAGCATCTATTAAACGACGTACAAACGTTCTCTCAAGCCCTACTGCTATTGCATTAGATCAATTGGTTAAAGGGTGTAAGATGGCTATGCAATCAGCTACGGTTTTGGCAGAGGAAAATCGACGTTTACGAGCTGAATCTGAACGTCAAAAGAAGAAGAAGACTGTGCGACGTCAATATATTGCTACTGGGGGTGTTCTTACAGGTCAGGAAGGGAGGGAACTTATTCAAAATAGTGATAATATGGTTTTGGATGAAGCTGTGGCCCCGCTAATTGAACCACGAATTCGTGCACCACGAACCTGTAGTATATGTAGATCACTAGCGCATACTGCTCCTAGGTGCCCAGATCGAGAATAATAAAGATAGTATAGTTTATATAAATAAATATTAAGTGGTTAAAGTTCTATGGTTTTTAAAAGTTGGATGGTGGGGTAAAAAATCCGGACTGCTTATAAATCCGGACTCCTTATGAAGTACGTTAATGTTACGGGTGGTTTAGTTAGGGTTATAGGCGCGCGCGGGGTATATGCCCGTGGGCGCCGAGCGTAGGCCGGGAGTCCCTTACTACCCACCCTGCTTACGTAATTATATATACACCCTAGATTAGGATTTAGGACGGGTTTAGGACAGTCCTAGGACGGTCTCGGAACGCGATATAGAACTATTTATTTATTAAACTATTTAATAATTAAATTATCTTATATCTAAGACTATTCTTGGACCGCCCTCCTCCCATTAGCCGGTGGTTTTTTTCCTAGGACTAGATTCTATATAAGATACTCTAGTAAGAGTCTGTAGATAGTCTAAAAAAACTCCGCTTTCCCCTCTAAGGTAGATAGCGTTCGATAACTAGAATTCTATTCTATACTAGACCCCCCCTTAGTATATACTATTTTATATAGGGTAGTTCTATAGTATACTATAGAATAAATTTATATAACCCGGAGTAAAGTTTCCGAAAACTAATAGAAATCCTAGGGCTCTAGCGTACGTATCCTACTCTTCGAGTAAGATACGTAAAGTTATTAAGGTTCTTAACCCCGCCGCTAGCTCTTATTAGTTATTTATCCTTATATAATATAAAAATATCCCCTTTACTTAGCGCCGAGAGAAAATAAATACTTAGTGTTATAAAAAAGCTAATAGCTCGTTACGTGTTCTAGAACTCTATAACTCTATAGAATTCTAGGGCCTATTTAATAGAAATAAGTAAGTTATACTTTAATTACTTTATTTTATTATATATTTTAATAAAATAAGTTAAAGCTATATATATAATCTTTTTACGCACTTTACAACTACTAGTGTTATAATTAAGAGGCGTAAAACTTCTTTTAGACTATTCATTCACTAGTTGCGTGACCATTGTCCCCTGGGAGTGCTCGCCTAAAATCGGCTAATGAAAAGGGGTTGTTTACATCTAGACCAATGACAGGGATCAAGCCCCACAAACGCTCTCTCTCAGTCCTCTGAACTTTTTCTTACCTATGTCTTCTCGTCGCGAACACAAAGACCTCTTTTCTACCCTCCTACGCCAACATTTTACCACCATGAAGCTGCGCAGTGGAAAAGAGACGGCCGCAAGGCCCTGTATACTCTACAAGCTTGCCCCAGAGACGCTGAAGAACATCTACAGATACTACCTCCAACTGGATGAACGCGTGGACGTGCTTACTGTGCGTGACACCAGTCTGATTGCAGCTCTACGACCTTGTGAGGACCTGTATCATGGAATTCTGGCCTACAGCTATGAAAAGCACCTCATGAAACTTCGCCCTCATCTAGAAAGCCACAGACGACAATTTCTTGCGATGAAACCTGATGTGTTTGCTCTGGTAAAGAATCTTCATATTGACCTAGGGTAAGCTATTCCATCCTTCGAAACTTACAGGAATACCTGCCTCACTAATATCCACCCAGCACCGCTCAATCAGTACAAGAAATCATGATTGCAGATCCCCTCTTCTTTACAAACGCCCTTGCGAAACTCCTCCAGCATGGTCATCTTCAAGCCCTTGGAATTGCACTTGAGTTTCAGCACACACAATTCCTTTATCCTCCCGCTCCTCAACCACTTCCTGGATCCCAAATACCAAGGTCTGCGAGAACTCTTCATCGATATGCCCAATAGAGATACGGATTCAACTATTGTGTACCATGGGGGCTACACGAATAACGAGGTGGTTCTCATGAGGGGGGCTGCCAACAGTATTAGCGATATGGTCAGGAATGTGCGATACGATGAACCGGGACTGTGGTGGTTTCGAGTCCATCAGCAGCTTTTTGAGGGAGCAACTCCGCGCCGTATCCATTGGGTACTTTACGAGAAGGGTCGTCCGGCTCAGGGTGCGAAGAAGCCGGTACGAAGATGGGAGTAGTGTTGAATGAAGACTACGTCGGGATTGATTGACGGATCACGATCACAAAATTGGGTCAGCACCAAGCTGTTATGGAATGTTTCAGGACTCCATTGTCTGTTCCTAAGGTTGAAATGGCGGTGGTTTATCTTGAGTATGAGAATTTGGGGAGATATGGTGCATATGGAGCCAGTATACGTACCAGAGTGGTTTTGTACCCCTTGCCGCATGAATCTCACCACCTACTGTGAAGAAAAAATGGAACACGCTTCTCTGTGATTGTCTCAATTCCACTAAAGTATGAAATTTTAAGTGATTATTCTCCCATCCACCTCGCACCTCCCATTTCCTCAATACATCGAGGGACCCTCCTCAAACCCGCCTCTATCATAAACCCCCATCAAAGAAACTTGAATCCATTACACAATAATCCATCAAACACCTCTGAACCCTCTAAGCAACTTTAATGCATCCTCTCCTCTCTTCCATCCTGCCAAGAAGTACAGTTCACACATCTAACAGCCTGTCCAAAGTCAGCAAAAGCCCCCTTGAGAAAAGAATATGAAAGCAGCCAGGAAGGGAAGTCACTTGCTCTAGCACTAATCCTCTTGCGACAATATTTACACTTAACAGTATGTTTAATAATCGGCTCACTTCCATCCCAGCGATCATAGATAGCAGCTACAATATACAGCGCCAATCCGACACCAAAGAAATTGAGAAGTTTATTGATGAAAGCACTTTTTCCGATGGTTAGCATTTCTTTTCACTTTTGATGTGCATGTCCCAACTTATAACAGATCATATGGTAGATTCTAAATCACGTCGGGAGGCAGGAGAAGGGAGAGGAAGAAGAGATGCACTAACCCGTAGGCCATAACGACAGCACCATCAGCCGTCGCCTGATCGAGCGTGTTATACCCATGACCCCCATGCGTACTGTTATAATGGGGTCCTCTCTTCAACACAGCGAATTTCTCATCGAGATTCTTGTGCACGAAGGGGAGAAGTGAGAGAGGGGGGAGCAGAATCTCGGAGACGAAGGAGGTCACTACTGTTGTAAAGGCCGCTGCTATACTAAAATATTGTGAGCTTGCTTATCATAAGATTTTGTGTAGTGAAGATTGGTTTTATTTTCTGGCATTACATGAGATGAGAGAGCAAAGGTGATGGACAGGGTAGGTGATTATGCTGGGAACTGAGTGAGGGAGGAATAAGGAATAGGGAAGACATACATCAAACCAACAGCAACCTCAAGAACATTATCCTGCAACGCGAAATCCGTGAACCCCTCCCACATCTTCTTCGCACCACCCACTACTTCCTCCCCTGCCCTCCCAAGGAGCTCTTGGCTATCTGATAGTTGAATAGGCATTTTTCTTAACAGTATTTCCTCAGATCAAGACAAAAGTATTTCCCATAACCCTCGACGTTCGAGCGTTGAATGCTGAGTCTTATAAAGATAGGCGCGCTAAGGTCGGTTATCGTGATGTGTTTTCGTGTGGGTATGAGACGTGGTGTTTGTTGTTGATGCCCGATCTTGGCTTGAGCGTCTAGCCTCAAAAATGACACCCGAGAGACAACTATGAGAGCTTCAAGGAACTGGTCTGCATCCAGTCACAACTAAGGCAAGGAAGAAACCAGATATTGAATTGTCGAGGTGTGAAATGAATATTGAGGTCGTGAGCAGAGTTTGATGAAGATGACCGTGACCCACTTCGCTCGTACACAAGGGGGCACGGACGGACAGGGATTGTAGCTATAGATACTTGGAGCTTTTGATTCACTTACTTGTTTTCTGAACTTGTAATAGATATTTCAACTCTCATTTATTTTACTTTCCCTGTGATGCAAAAGAACGCCGGCAACATCGGAACGATTTGTCGGTGGAGAGAATGTATTGGAGTAGGTAGAATATCAGTCACGTGAGAGGGTGAATCTTGATTGAGTGGAAGCAATTACTATTAAATAATAAAGAAGAGCTAACGTACTTCATAAGGAGTCCGGATTTATAAGCAGTCCGGATTTTTTACCCCACCATCCAACTTTTAAAAACCATAGAACTTTAACCACTTAATATTTATTTATATAAACTATACTATCTTTCTTATTCTCGATCTGGGCACCTAGGAGCAGTATGCGCTAGTGATCTACATATACTACAGGTTCGTGGTGCACGAATTCGTGGTTCAATTAGCGGGGCCACAGCTTCATCCAAAACCATATTATCACTATTTTGAATAAGTTCCCTCCCTTCCTGACCTGTAAGAACACCCCCAGTAGCAATATATTGACGTCGCACAGTCTTCTTCTTCTTTTGACGTTCAGATTCAGCTCGTAAACGTCGATTTTCCTCTGCCAAAACCGTAGCTGATTGCATAGCCATCTTACACCCTTTAACCAATTGATCTAATGCAATAGCAGTAGGGCTTGAGAGAACGTTTGTACGTCGTTTAATAGATGCTTTAATTGTCTGGGTTTGCTGATCTGCCTCATATGTATTATGGGGTGTCTCAGGGACCCAAGGTAGTAGGTTTGGAGAAAGTAAAGGAGGAGTAGGCGTATGTAATTGAGTATGTAATTTACTCAATACTTGATCTGGGTTGTACGGGACAAGGCCAGTAGTTGCGAATCCATTACAGATTGTGTTTTTGACCATAGTGCTTGTACGGGCTACACGATATATTGAAAGGAAGTCTGGTTTATCGATATGATATGTGCCGGCTCGTACTAGCTCCTCGACTCCTCGTCCATAAAGTCGCTTTAAAACTGCAAAGCAACTAACATCTAATGGCTGTAAAAGATGAGATGAGTGCGGTGGCATACAAAGCGTTATGATGTTATGTTCTGAACAGAAAAGATCGAATTCGGGAGTAGAATGACTACCATGGCCATCGAGGATTAAAAGTCGATATACTCCTTTTACACGGTCCTTGGTATATTTCTCAAATACGTCTGAAAGCCACTTAAGACCTAAGGAATCATTGGTCCACCCTTTATCACTAAGTGCAATTGTCCAATCTGCTGGTAATTGATCTGTATACCAAGTCGATATATGCACCTTGCCCTCAAATATAACCATTGGAGGCAACATCCATCCATCTGCACAAATTGATTCGACAACTGTAACCCATTCGCGATTCCCTGGTTGTATATGAATAGCCCGTCCTGTATATTCTGACCCTGTAACAACTTTTGCGGTCGCAATTACTCCCATCTGAAAGCCAGTCTCGTCGAAATTGTATATATCCTCCGCTAGTATACCATATTTCGCAACAATATTATGTACTAATCGAAACCAATCTCGGATAATCGTAGGATCCTCGCATTTTGCGCGCTTATAGTCGTATTTACGAGTGTATTTCGTCCGTAAAGAGTCGTGGCGCTTTATAAAGTTGTCAACCCAGCATTTTCCGACAATAATTCGACCTACTTCAGTTCGCTTTTCCAGTAGTAAATCGGCCATTTGGCGTATCGAATCTTTCCGTACTGGCAGACCTCTAGCTTCCATTGATAACATCCATTGTATAAGTGCTGATTCCTCGAGGTCGGTGAGTTTCTGGTTTCGGGGTCGGAAATCGCGTTGTGGAATAGCTCCCTTGACGCGGTCGTAAGTAGTAGAATATGGCGCATCGTACCTTGTACAAGCTGCTTTTAAGCTTGTAAATTGACCCTTATTGTATGCACTGATTGCAAGAGCAATTTGACCTTCTTTTCGAGACATTTGAACAATAATTGGGTAAGTTATGTAGATTGAAAGTGTGTAGGGTGGTCAATGGTGGGGTAAAAAATCCGGACTGCTTATAAATCCGGACTCCTTATGAAGTACGTTATATGTTATACCGCCTATAATACGCGCCCGTTAAATTTCGCTGAATCAACTGAATTTAACACTTATATTTTAATAGCGTTAGGGTTAAGCGTATAGGAGTACTACCGACTATATAATATAGCCTATACGCTACGGCTTTACGCCCTATATACGGCTCTATGTAACGAATACTCAAACTGGCTAACTAAACTTGGCTGGGTGTTCGCTGGTTGGTATGCTATGATAAGAAGAAGACTATCGGGTTGTTCACTTGGAAGTGAACTCGTTACTTGTATCAAAGATGTCAAACTAATATGATAAGATTGATAACTAAGTTGAGCACGAAGCTCCTATCTAATGGCAGACGTGCCAGTATTATATAGAACCCTCGTTCCCATGGTCGCCATGGTCGAACAGTCGCCCATGGCCGACACGGTCGACTCGTCGGCCATGTCGCTGGTCACGTGATTCAAACCCAAGGAAATCCCTGGATCGCTTAGCTAGCCCTAACGATCCCTTATTTGCTATAAGTCTATAGATGTGCTTGACCTGTCAGGACGCCGCCTGGTCTTCACTTATCACGTGTGCACGTGATTCGTGACACTCTACGCGGGCACTTTTTCGCCGCGTCTAGGAGTGTCCCAAGAGCGTCCCTAGAACCGTCCCTAAATAAAAGACCGACCTCCTCCTATTACCTAGCGGGTTTTTTCCTAGGACTATATTCTATTTAAGACCCTTATATAAGAGTCTCTAGATAGTCTAAAAAACTCCGCTTTCCCCTTGTGACGGAGCTGGATTTCATTTGACAGGATTTCATTCGCTTGGCCAAGCACGTGACGAGACTTGGCATTGGAACAACTTAAATAACTTCGCTCCTTTCAGATTCTCTTCTCTCTTTAGTTTGATTTCTTCGTACCTACGGTTTTAGTTCTAGCAATTGATTCAAAAGCTGTATACACTTTATCCTTTGTTGGCATCCGTGACAAGTGCTACTTAACTATCTACAGTGCCCTGGTTTCCGAAATTTACCCGACACCAAGCCTCGAATTCACTGAATCAAATCTGTTACAATAAGTCGTCTTTAGTAGTATCCTTATCCTTAGATACCTTGTTTATTAAGCTATTCTTTTAAGCCTTCTTTTACTTCCTATATTTCTTACGTAATTTACTATCTTTACTACTATAGCATATCTTATAGAGTTTAACCTAAGCTATTAAATCCTAGCTTTATTCTATAGTAATAGAGTTACCTACGTTTTATTACTAATTTAGTATAGAATTAATTAAAATACCCGCTTATTTAAGTATTAAGTTATCTATATCTTTAGGTTCTATAGTATTAGAATTAGTCGAATCGTTAGTCTCTAGTTTATTAAACTCCGAATCCTCCGAAGGATTATACTTATCGGAATCCTTTTAACATTTAGAATAACTATATTTACTAGTAGCTATCTTCTTACGATTAAGCTTAACTATAACGTTATCGTAAGAAAAGCTCTTCTTTTTCTATAGCTTCGCTTTAGGGTATTTCTTTATATATATTAGAACTATCTATAAAAAGAAAGAATTGTAGTTTACCTTAATATAATTATCCTAGATAGGTTTAGTAGTAGTTATAATAGAGCGATCCTTATCCTATCTAAACCTAGAGTTCTTATATAATTTATATATAACCTTAGAATCCTAAGTTAAATTCAAGTATTTAGCCTAATAAGTATAGCCTTGTTTTATAGGTTTATATTAACGTCCGAGTTAATTTTATAGTCTCTCTAGAAAGTTGCCTTCTATTACTTTACTATCTTCTCTCTTCTTACGAATAAACTCTAATAAAGTAAAGATATTATCCTCCGACTAGGTAGTATATACCCTTCTTAATAAACTAGTAGCTTAAGTAGCTTATGTTACTTACGCTACTTGAGTTACTTACGTAGGTTATTCTAAAGGGAGTATTTGAGTAGAGTCTATTATAGGGTCGTTAGATAAGTCCTAGGATAATACTCTTAGTAGTATAGGAACCTAAGCTTTCTTTTTATAACCTATATTATATAGATAAAAGATAGATTAAAGTTAGATAATACAAATAAGAAGTACTATAAAGAATAGGAACGTTACTTATGTAAGTACTCGAGTAGTAGAACTAACTAAATTATAGTAGTAGACTAAAATTTAGTAGTACTAAGAGCTAGTTCGTAAATCGTCGAATATATAACAAAGTAAAAAAAACTTATACGATAAGCTAAATAGTAGTGTAGTATATTTGTTTTATTAGATTAGTATAAATTGTATATAAAACTAGAAAGATATATACGGGGTCTTAGGGTCATAGAAAAAGTAGTAAAGTTTCGAATTTGCACCTAATATGCACGCCCAACTTATGCGAGCCAAACAGGCCCTTAGATATATTCGCTACAACACCACACTCCCTTAGACCCCATACGCAATATAACCAAATGAAGTTGTACCGTATCCCATCACTTCGCTAGTGATACCAATAGTACTCGCTTACAAAAGCCTTGGTATTACCTACCTGTTATATAGGCGCTGTTATAGACTAGTTGTCTGAGTGTGAAGAAAGAAGACGAGAGGGTAGAAGGGAGAGCGAGAATAGGTGAGTAATAACAAATCATAGCGCTACCCGTGCGCTTCTGGTCTCTTTAGGGAGGCAGTATTAGCAGCTAGGACTAACTGACACTCATTAGAATATTTCTCCCGCCTCTGTCCTTCTCCCTTGTATAGAATCTGCCCCCCAGTATATCGTTTAGAAAAGAGAGAGCTAGAGAGAGAAAAAGGGGGAGCGGGAGAGAGACTGTGTTTCTCTCTTCTAAAGAACACGCTAGTGGAAAGTTCTGTAGAGCAATAAGTATTTGACAATGAGGTATATAGGCGAAAATGCCCAGGCATGTGAAGTCTAAGAGTGTTAGTGGATGGGGGTGATAGGTACAATAGTAATAGTAAGTATACAACTTTTTCGACCGGTAGTTTGCGGGTTTGTCATCCGATTTAGTTGTAGATTCAGGATACCGTATGCGTACACTTGGGATCCCGAGCAAGGCAATGTCTGTTTGGGTTTTGGCAAGAATACAAATTGCTAAGTAAAGATCTTCCTAGCTACCCTAGCTACCCTAACTACCCTAGTAAGTCGATGATGTTTCAATAACATCGTTTGAAGAAACATTATTCATGAATAATCTCAATATCTTATCAAGATCGGAATTTGGTGGGGTAGACACAAATCATAGAGCTCTCCTGACACTCTCTGTGCCGCATGAATATCTAAACTAATCGTCCTCATCGTAATTCCAGTTAGGCTACCAAAAGATACTCGTGCGAGGATATACTGGGCCATGGTGAGAATGGAGTCCCCAGTGGATAGATAGAAGACCAGGGTAACTTTCAATTTTGTTCTCCACGACCCATCCTTTCTTTCTATCTTTCACGACTCTTCCCAACCCTAGCCAGACCCAATTCGCAAACTCCAACAGACGATCGTTAGTGCCACCGCTGTCGGAAACACCGGGTAAGACCGGTTCATTTCGGTCTTCCAAGTGAATACACATCTCACGGAGCGCGTTTTCCTTTCTAGAGTCTCTAGACTTCAGGATATTGGAAATAATAGAGTGGCAGAAAACATCATCCTTCTCCGACAGCGGGATTGTCAAGGATAAGGCGCGTATATTCTTTGCGTAGGAGAGTTGACTGAGCATCTTCATACACATTTCCGACGGATCGGCGTTACGGAACCAACCGGGATGCTGTTCTGGGCTGATGATTGTGTGTAAGTGAGCGGATCTTGCGTAGTAAAATATAGGCGAACTTACCACAAACAAATACTCAAGTTCTTCACCATGCTCAGTGTAGCAGGGCAAAGAGAGAAGAATTGCTCAGACTCGGAGTCCTCAAATAGAAGCCTCGCCCGCTGATTATCGTATGCGAATGCCAGTAGTTCATCATATAGGTATCTGCAAGGTCTCAATGCTGCCACAAGACTTGACGCAATAAGATTGACTTGTGGGCCAACCGGACCATAGTCGTGATACAGCTTTGGATGCGGTTTTTGGGATTTGTAGTCGTTATCAAAATAGATTCCATATATCTTCTTTCTGATCTTTTCGTTGAGTTGATACAAGGTGCAAAAGTTGTCGGGCAAAGATAATGGAGAAGCGCCACTCCAATTTTCTAACTCATTTTCACTTGTTTCGTCGTTCATGTTGGTAGCTGAATCTGACATCCAGTCTTCCTCAGTTGGGTTAGCAAATCTTTCTGCAGACATCTGGTCCTCTGAGGTTTTTGTCAGGAAGTGAATGTTAAGTTACTGTATGAGGAATCAAGCGACGACTAGTCAAATGTCATAGATGTTTGATAAGTAACACTTACTTTGACTTGGTCCAGATTTCTGAGAATGAAATATTGTGAAGGTAAAGCAAATAAACGGTAGTCGTGGTAGCCGTCTCTTAGCGTTGTTGAAGACACAGAGGGAAACCAGGAAACACAATTGTAACTTGTAGATACGCCAAGCCTTCACTTCAACCTCAAAACATTCACTTGCAGTATGTAGAAAATCCCTGTGTCCCATGCCATCATGTCATACAAACGTTTATACTGAAACTTGAGTGAATTGATCTGTTAGATGTTTGCTGGCCACTGTTCCTGGTTTTGGGATGGAATGCACTAGAAGTCCCAACTCACGTGATTTCGGCTCAGAGTCAACCTACTGTCAGTGATTTTGTGGGTTGTGTAGGACCTTGAATTGTATCTCTCTTGATGATGCTTACCTTTGCTACTAATTTGGGACAAACAACCTGGCTGCTTGTTGATCTAAACTTGTTAAAAGTTCAAAAAACGCATCGTAAACTCCAACCGAAATTAAGCGAGAGTTGCAATTTGGAGAACGTTAGGGTCTGCCATAGTGATCTAATTCATTGAGTTCATCGTAATTAACACCATCTGATTTGGAAGCATGCAGAGAGGTTTTAGCATAGACTAAGACCCAATGTGCAACTAAAACTTATCTCCCAGAGATGGAATGTAATTTAACAGGATATGGTATACGCAACCTAAACATGAAACTAATCCTAGATTAAGAAGCATGAGTTTTGAAAAATGGAGTAGAATGCTTATATTTGAGTAGCATATATTCATACTGCTCTATCCACTTTTATTTACCTAAAAAGGCGATATTCATATTGCTACATTATCCTAACACCACAGACCATGGACGAGCCCAGTAGCGCTCTGTCCAAAACTTTCCACCAAACTAAAGAGATTCCAACTCCAAGCATCCTATGCAATCATTCCGAAGATTACTTTACAGATATGAGATGCAGCCATTCTATCCTGTGATATTTCCAATGCTGCCATGATTTCTGCATCAATAGATAGGAGCGTGCTTTGCCTTTTAGAATTCTTCTTCTTCGTCCTCTGGATATCTTAAGAGATAGATGCGTCTCATTAGCGGGAGTATGGGGCGAGAGTCACGTTCGAGCACCCAGTAGAAAGTTGTTTCTTCTTCAACACACTCCCACATCCACCTGGGGGTTGGTGCCTCTACCCACTCCTGATCAGGCTCGGACTCGTACACAACATTCAAACAATGCTCAGCAATTGCCTTGGTTTGCAAGATGCGCTCCTGACCTGTCCTACCATCTGGTGTTTCTTCTTCATCGAAGTCGTTTAATTGTAGATGAAATTCTCGAAGCCTCCGTTTTCTGGCAGGGTGTAGTAGGGTGTAAAGAAGCTGGGCGACTCTGCCATCAGTCTCAGTGCCCATTAATGATATGCTGAGTACCTGAAGGTTATCAGCCCAGCTTAGTTGGGATATCGTATCCGACAACACTCCTGGCATAGCATCAAAGCTGTCGGTCTGCAAATTGTTATTTGGCCTATAAGGATATCAGAAACCTGGGCTACCAAGTGAGAAGCAGGCTACTCACCAAAAACGGATATGGAGGT
Organism: Hymenoscyphus albidus; assembly: GCA_911693285.1. Lineage (NCBI taxonomy): Eukaryota > Fungi > Ascomycota > Leotiomycetes > Helotiales > Helotiaceae > Hymenoscyphus > Hymenoscyphus albidus. The sequence continues at coordinate 55,055 of CAJVRM010000055.1, read as the reverse complement.
ATGTCAACAAGTCCACTGTTTCAGGGCGCAGAGAGAGAAGCGGTGACTCAGGGATCAATTCATGTCGAGCAAAGTAGTTGCTATACGCGAACTCTAAAACCTCTCGATAAAGAATGTGGCAAGGTCTGAGCGCCGCAGCAAGGGCCGAGTCACACAGGTCAAAATGATTGAGCCAACTGTTTGCATCATGTGGTTCAACGCCAAAGTAATAGCGGTAAATCTTCTCTCAAAGTTTGAACGGGAGACGAGAAAGAATACAACCTGTATCTGCTGTGTCGCAAGAAGGCGTATCTTCCGCGAGGTTCATATTCGAGACTGTTTGAACCAATATATCGGTCTCGTCCATATGTATCTCTCTCTATACTGTCATCAGATGGAGTATTTGAGTTGATTTTTGGTGACGAAGGGGCCTCGGCAGGCGGTACTTGAGCCACTGGGATCTGTCTTGGCGATGCGATATTATATTGGACGAGAGGCCGTGGGGGGGATATCTGCTTTGTGAAAATCCTATTCTTTCCTGGGAGGCCGCAAAAACTTGTTTCTGTATCGTAGCGATATGGTATTGGTATGGTGGTGGAGAAAATCGCTTGAAGATGGAGACTGGTTGTGTCTATTCAGCGAGTTCCAAGATCTGGGTGCATCCGAGACTCTTGTGAACGCGTTGAGTGTTACTCACGCGTTTCCCACTTCTTACAACAGCTCCACTTTTCTCATGTAATGACAGCCTATGGATGCAACCGACTTACAGTATGAGTGAAGGATATATATGATACTCAGTCGGAATAGATTTTCAGTGCAAAGCAGTCCTCTTGTTTGCCGTGAATTTGCCATCATTACAACAGCTCATATATGAACAAAGTTAGGCCTTAAAAGGGTTCTTTTGGAATATTTAGCATAAGTATTGCTTGTGATAAGAGTTTTGTGCTGATATAACTCAGGTTCATAATATTATATTTATGTATCTTTTAGTTGCGAACTATCATATGAAGGGCAGTCTCCTTTTCATAACAAGGAGTGTAGTTTTCCAAAGTAATGTGGTCCATTCAGATGACTATACATTGTTCTTCCATACAAGGTCTCTTGGTTTGTTGTCTGCAGGGAAACCCAATATGCTTCTTTGGTCATTTGAAAGAGGTTTCAGCCAATCAGCAAACTTAAAATTACTTCATCTGCCTTCACTGATTGTTGGTCTACGCTGTTTCACTTATGGTTAGTATAGGTCCCTAGTTCTAGAAGAAGAGTTAAAGAATTGTTGTTTTGTCGAAAGTCTAGTTTTTCAAAGAAAGCAGATGTTATTCTTATGGTTTGAAATTAAATAACGACACTGAAAAAGGAAATCAATGATAGCTCATTATCCATAATTCAAGCGCAAGCTGCAACACTATGTACAAGCAATACAATTCCACCACTCAAAGAATCTGTTCATGGGAGTGACACACATGGCGAGTTGAAATAATAGAACGATTCCATGAGCAAGTCACATGGTCCATTACCTATTGAGACTTGCTCCGCTCCCTTCCACCCCTTACACACTCAGGAAACTGTAATACTAGAACTTCCACTACTATAATTCTTGCCATTCGTATACCCCTCCGTAGCTATAATCATGTAATTATGGCCACCCACTACCGGAGGAAGTTAGCATACATCTCAAAAATCTTCCCGAATACTACCAAGGGCTTTCATCAAACATAAGAGAGGGAATCTACTGACACCGCATTCCTGCCTTGCTCCAAGCATCAAAATGTTTCCCTGTGGTAATCGTACCCCCAACCCTCTTCTCCGTTCTCACACTCCAGTACTGTTGAAAGGTTGCTGTGCCAACGATACTAGGTTTATTAACCCTAGTACTCTGGTACAACTGATACGTGCCCTCTTCGAAACTGAAATTCCCCTTTGGAGTCCATGGTTCACCAGGTAGGAGAAGCCCATAAGAGTCAACGATGTAGTATTCGATCAGAGGGTTTGTTGTCCAGCCGTAGAGAGCAAGGTAACCTGGCCCGGTTGGTGTATAGGTACCAGAGTATTTTACTGCTCTGAATTATGTCAAAAGGGAGGAGAATTTGTAGAAAAGGGATAAGCAAACCTGTTTCCACCTGTATTCCATCCCTTTCCGCACACAAATCCGCCACCTTGACCACCCCAAGTTGCAGTATAGGAGCCTGCTGCTCCGTTGGTGCATCTGAAGCTACCACTTCCTTCGGACCAGAAAGAATAATAGAATCCACCTTGTCGAGCTTCGATCTCGGATGGCGCTGGGAAAACACCTCGAGGTATGACCTCTGCCGGATTAGGGAGGGTAAAGGCTCCGTGGAAGTGGCAGATTAGTGCTAGAAGGAGGATTGCAAACATGATTGCTGAGCTTTTTAGGTGTAATTTGAGTTCGGTGGTTTTTCTTTAAACAGATCTCTAATTTCCCGTACTATGTCTGTGCTATATATATTCCATAGATACACGCGATGATGGTTTCTGTGTGTTGATAAATGATGAGCTATTCTGCAAAGCAGTCCAGAAATAGCTTTTAGGCTGCAGGCAAATGTATTTAGCTACTACCCAAGAACGGCTATTTAAAGAGGCACTTGCAGAGTATTATTTGCAGAACGCGCTAGCACAAAAACCATATATTGCGATTAATGCGGGGTAGTATGGGGTAGTTGTACCTGCACGCCCGCAGGACCGAAAATGTGGGGAAGTCGAGCTAAATTAGGCGGAAAAGGAAACTTCCTCTATCACAATGTTATCAGCATCGTACCATCAAGTGAAAACAAATGCCATCTGATGTTGTGGCTAACAACTGCCATGTGCCAAGTGTTAAATACCCTAAGCAGGCTTCAGGTTGTTTTGCATGGTTCCCACCCATATAAATTCCCATAGGTGTGTCTTTCAATCGTTGCATGCCAATTCCGGTATACAAGACATATTACTATTATCATATCTGACAGATACAAACGATTTCCGTGGAGTGGCAAAAGTGTTTCCAAGTAGGTGTGATAGCCGCGGAATGACAGTAGCACGATAAGACACCCTGCTATTGGTTTACGTCGACCCAACCTGAAGCAACATTATGCTAAACATTCTCGCACTTTATAAGCTGTTCAGAGTTGGTGCCAGTTATACTTGAAACCCGTTAAGTCGAGTAACTTGGGACGACTGCGCTTCTTACTGTATCCTACGACTCCTGTCACAGGATTTATGCTATGAGGTGTGCATACGCAGAGCAATGGCCACCACACTAACACATAGCTGAGAGTTGAGAATCTTACCAACCCCAAATTTCTCGAAGCAACGCCTTCGATGAGGTTAAGATCTCAGCATCGGTGCCTATAAACGAGATGTATTATGTCAATGGCAGAACTCAAGAACTTTTACTAAGTTCAGACATTAATGTTTTCTTTGATCGAAAAATGGTAACAATTCGAGGAGATAATAAATCGCACCGAACGAGGAGAGTAAATTAAATGTCAGAGATTGTTGCAAGTATGAGAAAAGCAACCAAAATTTCAAAAGATCCAACGTGGCTCTATTTGCTAATGGGGACTACCAGTTTTATATATCTAGCTGCAAAAATACCATATGTACCGCCGAATATCTCCCACATATTAGCGAATTTCTTACTACCTAAGTTCAAGTAAGTAAGAGAAGACTTACGCTACTGTAGCCCTAGAGTCTCAAATGGCTTCGCAACAGTAAGCGAAGAAACCATTGCGAGAAAAAAAAAAAGAATATCGTAATAACAATTAGTTTATATCTTGGAACAGAACTCACGTCCAATACAGATATGTAGATTGATGCTATCAGCATGATTGCACGAATACTGAGTATCAAGAACCTGATAAATCTATCAATACGTTTGTCTCACATCGTCAATACGGCTTCTTCCTGATGATGAGACTGTCAAAGCATTCTCGTTGGGCCAGGTCTCTCAAGAATTTCTATCCGAGGACGAGCTTGGAATCTCCGCAATCTGGTTCATATACGGACGCCCTTTCAGCATCGCTCGTGTGTCGCCCTCTAACGTGAAAGCCATGGGTTGGGACTACAGCAATCTCGACATGAAGTATTGGAAATATGAAAGAGGCTGTGATGACCAGATGAAAGACTTTATATTCAAAGTTGACATAGACGGCAATGTCCCGGATATTAAAGTACCGGACCTGGAAGATGGTGTCGAAATACCTGCGTAGAAAGATAACTTGGACTATAACCTTATGATTTCATTTCTTGGGTTCTAAATTTCGATTTCTTGTTGATTAAGCTTTTCTACTAGCGTGGTTTCCTTTTTAGATATTATTAAGCTACACCCGTAATATATTTTATAATATCAATAACAAGAAATAATGTGATATGGCCTTCTTTTCTTTCCTAAATAAGCGGTCTTCCAACCAAAACAGCACAGCTTGAAGTAATAATTCCACATCTTCTCACTCACGACCTCCCCCTCTCGCCAAAACTTGGATTGTGGAGTTTAGCATACCCATTCGATGTTCCTATGCGCCACACCATGGAGTTATTATTCAAGAAGAAACAAATAAGAAAGGAGTCTGCTTGCAAAATTGCAGATCAGAAAATGGCTAATAGTTGATTTGTCTGATATTTCGAACCGCATCGCATAAGCCATTGTTCTCTTCTGCTTAAGTATTCACTTACCCCTGCCCACGTCCAAATCATGTGACTCGCCCCCTTCGTCCTGTCCTCGCTCTTCCCGAAAACCTACAAACCGAAGAGTTATCGAATAAAAGAAGTCGTTATATTTAAGAAGATATGGTTTGCATTAATTAAAATAGTATCAAGAAAACTATTTCCTTCCTAGTCCTCGTTCCTTAACTGCTGTCAAATCAAACACGCAAGAGAGACATAAGCTCTAGCAGGTAGGAAACAACAATAAAAACAATCAGAGAAGCCATGAAGTTCGAGGAAACAAGAATGAGAAAGAAGAACAAGGCAAAAGAACACTTTCCTTTCAACCCAATCGAATGGTCTGAACTGGTCTCCTTGCAAGCCAATCCTTGATCTCTCTGCTATAGCCTCCAGATTTCTTTGGGTTACCGAAATCGCTCACCATAGAGACATTGCCTCCGTGAACCCGAGCAATCCCGGAAACAAGCGCGTAACAAACACCCACCCACCCGTTCCATGTATTCCCCGCAGCGGCTCTGCTTTGCTACTATTATCGACATGTAGTATGGGGTGGATTCAAAACTATTGTAAGCCAATATCATGGCCGTAAGACCTTCTCGAAACAAACAGGACGCTAAGCCTTGCTCGCTAAGGATAAGTTCATCAGGGAAGAAGGACAATTCAATGTTAATTGATACATCCCCAACCAGTAACGCAGCGTAAAGCAACTGATGCTCCAGACCCAAACTGGTAGCCTTCTTGATAATCTTGCAAGCTGACGTCTTCGCAGTGAAGTGAATAAACTTTGCATCACGCGCTTTTGCCAGGAAAGGTGGAATATGCTTTCGCTGCCGAGGAAATGGTTTGAGACGTTTGTTCGGTAGTTCCACAGACATCTTAACGCCACATTTCATTTGTGCGCTCTCGTTGAATCGAAAGGAACCTCCTGTTGGACCAGCCCACCCAGCCCATGACCAGGATGGAAAGATAGCCCTACGGCAACATTGTCGCGCATCTGGATGCCACCAGAGAAGACCAATGACAAACTCGTAATCTGCAGTGAAAGTTTGAGGACTACCAGGGGCAATTCTGGTCATAAATGGGACTCCTTTGAGTTGGAAAATTGCAGGATGGACTTTCTCGAACACGCTAAAAACACCACTCATTGCATTTAAAGCATCCGTTTCGTAAGAAAGTTTTCGCATGGTAAATTCCCGTATGCAACTCATGAATGACGATGGTATGCCAGTAGCTTTCGTTTTGAATGCCCCAGCAGTAGAAAAAGGGCCATGGAAGTCCTGTGGAGCATCTTCGCGCATTGCATTGAGGGGTAGGTTGACTGTCTCGACGCAATGCATACTATTACATTCAAAGAACACCTGTTGCCTAGTGAATATCAACCGACGTTTAGAGAGAACGCCTTCCTTGTCCATCCCCGTGTTCCCCACTCTGATCTTGACAGCAACGTATCAGGACTGTCGAGGGTTGAAATGATTATCTGCTCTCCAATCTTGATAGCTGGCTGTGGATTCCGTGATGTCCCATTGACACCAGGGAGGCCATAATTAGGATCGCCACTCGCAGCTGCGATGATGGCAAATTGCGCACTGGCATATATCATATCCACTTGACAAATCTGATCATGCTTTTCTTGTGCGTTTGCTTGATTGATACAATATCTATCGACCCAGAGATATTGGAGACCAAGCCTCTTAACCAATTCGATGCTATCAAGAATAACTTTTGGCGCAAATTCAACGTTTTGAAAAGCCAAATCGCCACCAGGACCCGAAGACAACGGTTTTCCCCATACATACGACAATGCGACATACTCGCAATTCTTTGCCGCCTTGACGACCTTTGTCGATAGGCAATCTATCACACGAAATGACCTCATTTTGAGAGGGGTCGCAGGACGACATATAGCAGTATGCCTCAGGCGACAAGATCTTAGCCAACCCTCTGAAATTGTGCAATCGAAAGATTCCGCATTGAGGAACCGCAAACCAAACATATCTGGATTTTGATTGACGGTTGTGGGAGTCGCAAGGCCTATGTATGGACCGCTCGAAGTACCCCAGTCGTTGTTCTGAACAGACAGGAGAATTGTCTTGCATTGGCTCAAGTTTTTCGACCATCCTATAAGTAGATATCGTTCTGAATGATATTAGACGCGATAGGAGTCATATTTCTGTTCCGAGTGAGTGTTGGCAACGGCGCCAAAGAGCCTGCATAAGGCACACCTTGAGGCTCTTATTCTGGCAGCTGAGTGGCCTAAGTCTACTGAAAGGAGTGCTGATCCGGATCCATGTGAATTCGAATAAAGGGATCTACCATTGAATAGCGGCAAGATATCGAGGGCAGCACATTGCGAACAGAGGTCGTTCATGGATTTGATGGATATGCTTGGTACCAGTGGTCCATTTGAGGGCCAAGGAGCATCAGTTTCATTCTCTTTACAACTTTCGGCTTGATTCTACAGGAGAGTCGGTCAGTAACCCACATACACTTCAGAAGACACTATGCCAGAATTCTGGAACAAGTCACTTGACTAGCTACCCAGGTCGCTTAAAATACGAAACAGCTCTCGAAATCCACCTACTCGAACAGTTCTCATAATTTGTTCTACTATAGAAAACTTTTGGATAATGTGAGTTCAAAAGGACTGATGAGAAAATAAATACTCCCTCTTACCTTGTCATAGTACGGCGCCGTGAGGAGATTCCAACAGCATCTGGAGAGAGAGAGTATAATGGTAGTATACAGAAGGACAAGCGAAAGAACAGATAGCATTAAAAACAAACAAAAACACATCACCTAACAAGTGAGAAAGATTGAGGAAAGTGAACGAGTTCGAAAGCAAGGCTACAGTATATGATGTTATCTGATAGAAGAGAGGAGAATGCAGGAAGGATCTCAGCCTCAAATAAGCGAGGCCCAAATAAGCGCAAAGCCACTAGACACACACCCACCTTCGCTCCCACCACAACCCTCGACATCTAGTCCATAGGTACCTCAACAACATCAACAACCACTACCACAACCACCAATCCCCCCTCATTACCAAATGCCACCCCTCCGCGCCCTCCATCCTCTCAGCGTCCTCCGCCCAAAAAGACTCCCCCACCGACCTCTCCCACGCTTCCACTCCACATCACCGCAAAACGAGCGAATAACCCGGATCCTCTCGCGTCTCCCCAAATTCCTGCACCCATACACCAACGGTCTCCGTTCCGCGCCCGTCTCCCACGTCGTCTCTTTCCTGATCTTGCATGAGATAACGGCGATTGTGCCACTGGTGGGTCTAGCGGGGGTGTTCCATTATTGCGAGTGGTTACCTAAGGTATGTTTACGTGGATAGTTTTTCTTCTATAGCTAGTCTTTTCGAAAATATGATATGCAAACCACCAATTTGGGATTTGGGAGATGCTTGGGGGCGGGGAGCTAATATATCAAATTGAATAGGGTTGGTCTGAAGCAAGTTACATCAATGATGGCGTCGAGAAGTTTGGCAGGTATTTTAGGAGGAAGGGGTGGTTTGGGTTTAGTAGGGAGCATGAGGAGGGGGAGATACAGGTTAAGGAGGGGGTGAGTGAAGGATTTGTTGCGGACATCGAGGTGAAAGGGAGTGGAAATGGGAATGGGACAAGGATATTGGTTGAGGTTGCGACTGCATATGCTATTACGAAAGTATTATTGCCCGCGAGAATCATCCTCAGCGTGTGGGCCACACCATGGTTTGCTAGAGTGGCTGTTGGGAGGTTTGGGCGGATTTTTAAAAGGGCAGGAGGAAAAGCGACGACAAATGGAACGATGCCAAATTCGAAGGGGTCATGAGAGCGCCAACGAAGATACTCGTCCTTTATCCAGTGGAAACACAATACACAACACGATGTGGATATGGTCTGAATCATCACAAAAAGGGCTAATCAATTTTCATGTCTGCTTCCTTTTGCTCCATATTTACCACCTGGGGATATCATCCACCAAAATTTCCGATATCCGCCATGCTAACTTTTATGTTTGTGTATGGCTGGGTAGAAGAAATCTACTTCTCGTAGACCCAGTCGTGTTGAGCGGACTTCCATGATTGGACCTCACCCTCCTTGAACCAGAGAGCGATCTCCTTCTTGGCGTTCTCGACGCTGTCGGAACCGTGGCAGACGTTGCGTCCGACATCGATGGCGTAGTCACCACGGATGGTACCTGGGGCGGATGCGAGAGGGTTGGTGGCACCGAGGAGAACTGAAGATTGTTAGAGGTGATGAAACACGGTGGCGAGGTGTACTTACCACGGCCGGTCTTGACAGCGTCACGACCCTCCCAGACCATAGCACATATTGGTCCGCTTCCCATGTCTATTCAATGTTAGGTATGTGCGGAGTATGCTTGAGGATGGATAAGCATACACTTGATGAGTCCTGGGAAGAATGGCTTGGAGGAGAGATCCTCGTCTGTAGTCGGCGATTAGCTGTTGATTCGGATGATTCGAGGAAAAAAGGGGGGCTGAGTGAACTTACAGTGCTTCTCGAGGTGCTCTTGGGAAGCAGTCATCAACTTGATGGCAGCGAGTTTGTATCTAGAGACATCCGTCAGTTGGGATTACTCTCAATGGAAAGGCAACGGAAACTCACCCTCGGGCCTCGAATCGGGAGATGATTGGGCCAATGAGTCCACGCTGTATTGACAATCAGTTGGGAGTTCTTGTAGTTGTTCGTGTTATCGGTGTCGTACCTGAACTCCATCAGGCTTGATGGCAATGAAGCTGTTGATTTTGTCAGTTTTTATCGCCCAAATATACCCCTCAGTTGTGGATTGGTGGTAGATACTTACGTTTGTTCGTCAGACATGTCTGCGGTTGGAAGTGATACTTGTTCTTCTCGGTGTTTATTGGCAGCTCGTAGATAACCTTGAGTCTTTGGGCTCAAGTGTTTGAAGATTGGAGGATCGTTGGGTTGTTGTTCGTCACTCATTGAGGGGAAAGATTTATTGATTTTTGGAGGGGTTGCTGCCAGTGGGGCATGAGGGCTGGGCAACCTGTTTGAGCTTAGCTTCTAGCGCATCTGTTCCTTCATGCCTTGATGTTCGGGCTGCCATTATTTTGAGGCACAGATTCTGAGGGAAACGCCAAGCCCTTTGGGACAAGGATCGTTTCTTCCAAGCTACTGAGGACAGCTTAGAATAGCTTCACTTCTACACACTGCTTTATGGCAATTGCTGGACAGTCCCCTATTGTGCTGTCCAACCCCCCAATTTAAGCGATCTTTGCGTGCCTTAACGATGCGTCGTTCCATGACGCTATCCTCGCAATGGGCAGCATTTTTTGTGTTGTTCTCAGCACTGTGTTGCTTGTTTACTCCAACTGGTACAGTGTGCCCTCATATTTCTTGCCCTAATTTAGTACTGATTTGGTTCTCCAGTGGCTGTAAAATATGAGAATTTCAAGACCTGCGATCAGGCGGGCTTCTGCAAACGAAATCGAGCGTATGCTGATGCAGCAAAGGCCACCGGATGGCAGGCTCCTTTTCAACTAGTGCCAGAGTCCTTGAGTTGGAAAGATGGGCAACTAAAAGGCACGATTCTGAAGACGATCAACAAAGCTGGTGAGACGGTCCGGTTACCTGCCACCATTACATTTTTGGAATCAGGATCAGCGAGAGTGACAATCGACGAGGAGAAGCGTCAAAAGGGCGAAATTGAGTTGAGGCACAACAGTACTGCACGAAAGGAACGATACAATGAGGCCGAATCCTGGGTTATTGTTGGGGGGCTCGATGCCAGCACCACAGCTAGCGAATCAAGGGAATCTACACAGACCATCATCACCTACGGCCCGGAAGGTAAATTTGAGGCTGTCGTCACATTCGCTCCTTTCGGTATTGAATTCAAGCGAGACGGTTCCACGCAAGTTAAGCTCAACGACCGCGGATTGTTGAACGTGGAGCACTGGAGACCAAAGGTTGAAAAGGTTGAGGCCGAGAAGAAGGAGGGTGAAGAGACTCCTGCTGCTGAGGTCGAAAAGACTGAAGATGATAGCACGTGGTGGGACGAGTCGTTTGGTGGACAAACGGACAGCAAGCCTAAAGGACCGGAAAGTGTGTCCCTTGACATTACCTTCCCTGGTTATGACCATGTATATGGTATTCCAGAGCATGCGGGACCATTGTCTCTCAAACAGACTCGTGGGGGAACCAACAACCACGAGGACCCTTACCGTTTATATAACGCTGATGTTTTCGAATATATTATGGATAGTCCAATGACTCTCTATGGTGCTATTCCATTTATGCAAGCACACAAGAAGGACTCAACAGTTGGAATCTTCTGGCTCAACGCGGCAGAGACTTGGATCGATATCATCAAGGAAACGGAGGCTCATAACCCTCTCAGTCTTGGCATCGGCTCCGGGACTGACACCAAGACTCACTGGTTCTCTGAAAGTGGATTGATTGATGTTTTCGTATTCCTTGGACCAACACCTAAGGATGTCATCAAGACATACAGTGAGCTCACTGGAACCACTCAACTCCCTCAGGAGTTTTCCATTGCCTATCACCAGTGCCGATGGAATTATAATACAGACGAGGATGTCAAGGATGTTGACAGAAAGATGTCAAAGCATCAGATTCCTTATGATGTTATCTGGCTCGATATTGAATACACTGATGACAAACAATACTTCACTTGGGATTCTCTTTCTTTCCCTAACCCCGTTGGTATGCTTGAGCAACTTAACCAAACTGAGAGAAAACTTGTTGCTATCATTGATCCTCATATTAAGAACAAGGAGGGATACAAGGTTTCCGAGGATTTGAAGAAGAAGGATCTTGCTGTTCACAACAAAGATGGAAACATCTACGAGGGTTGGTGCTGGCCAGGCTCATCTCATTGGATTGATTGCTTCAACCCCGCCGCGATTAAATGGTGGATCAGTCTTTTCAAATACGACATATTTAAGGGAAGCATGTCCAACGTTTTCATTTGGAACGATATGAACGAGCCTTCTGTTTTTAACGGCCCAGAGACTACCATGCCAAAGGACAACTTGCACCATGGTAACTGGGAGCATCGTGATGTCCACAATCTCAACGGGATGACATTCCACAATGCAACATACCAAGCCATGCTTGAGCGAAAGAAGGGCGAGATCCGACGTCCATTTGTCTTGACTCGTTCTTACTTTGCTGGTAGTCAACGTGTTGGAGCCATGTGGACTGGTGATAACCAAGCCAGCTGGGATCATCTTGCTGCTGGTTTTCCCATGATCCTCAACAACGGTATCGCAGGTTATCCATTCGCCGGTGCTGATGTGGGAGGATTTTTTGGAAACCCCGAAAAAGATCTACTCACTAGATGGTACCAAGCTGGTGCCTTCTATCCATTCTTCCGTGGGCACGCTCATATTGATACCCGCCGGAGAGAGCCATATCTCATTGGCGAGCCATACACCGGTATTATTACTCAAGCCTTACGTCTCCGTTATTCTCTTCTTCCTGCTTGGTATACTGCTTTCCACGAGGCTAGTGTCGATGGCACACCTATCATCCGCCCTCATTACTTCGTCTATCCAAGTGATGAGGCTGGTTTTGCTCTCGACGATCAATTCTTCGTTGGTGGTACCGGACTTCTCGCCAAGCCTGTTGTCAAGGAGGGTGCAACCACTGTCGATATTTACCTTCCCGATGAAGAAATTTACTACGATTACTTCAACTATGAGACATGCTCTGGTAAAGGATCAAACACCATCCAGGCACCTCTTGAAAAAGTCCCTCTATTGATGCAAGGAGGTCACGTCATCCCCCGCAAAGACCGTCCCAGACGAAGCAGTGGACTTATGAAATGGGATCCTTATACTCTTGTCGTTGTCCTCAACAAAGCTGGAACAGCCTCAGGAGAGCTCTACGTTGATGATGGAGAGACTTTCAATTACCAACTGGGTGCTTATATTAAGCGCGCCTTCGAGTACAAGGACGGTGTCCTTTCGAGTACCGATAGCGGTACCAAGGGTAAATTGACTGACAAATATCTCAAGACGATGAAGACAGTTGGTATAGAAAAGATTATCGTTGTTGGTGCCCCAAAGAACTGGGAGGCTAAGAAGAGTGTCAAGGTTGGAAAAGGAGATGCTAATTTCGAATTCCATGCTGAGGAAGGAAAATCGGCTGCTTGGGCCGTTGTCAAGAACCCTGCCATCCAGATTGGTGAGGACTGGACGATTGAGTTCTAGAGTGTAGATTGGAGGTGGGAGGGTTTGTTTAGCGATATGAATGATAGATTTGGTGTGTAAAGATATTATTTGAAATGATTCCAGTTCATGATTGCTTTTTCCTTTGGTATCTCAGTGTTGAAATTAGCCTCCTCCCCTCCCTTGCCTGTTTTCATTTTCCCCTTGCAATGCTATGTCCTTTTCCAAATCCCATATTACAGTTTTCACCACTCCATATATACACTCATCTTCACTCCATCCTCCAAGCTCAAGCCTTGATACTAATCATCTCCTCAACCTTCATCCCATCCTCCCCAACCACCCCAGCCTTCCTCAAAATCCCAATCGTCTTCTCCACCACCTTGCTATCAACCCCCTTCGTATTCCCAGCAAACTTCACAGTCTTCAACCACTCCCTCGCATCCTCCTCACTATAATCCAACTCGGTACTAATATACCTCACACTCTCCTCGGGATTCTCATTAAAATACTTGATCCCCCGATCCAATTTCTCAAACAAGCCCTCCAACGCCTCGCCTCCCACATCCAGTCGCGTGGACGCAACGATCTGCCACGAAGGCCACGGCGTGTAGATCTCCCCTATCCGCTTGATCTCCCCGTTATCATAATACCGCTTAGACGTGAAGTGTTCCCACATGAAGAAATCCGCGTCTCCTGAGTTCACAGCTGCGCGCAGGTTGGCGAATGTTTGCAGTGGGTGGATGGTAAATGGATGGGGTGTTTGGGGTGTGAGCCAGCTGTTTTGGTCCGCGAGGACGTAGCCCATTACGTAGGAGCCGGAGCCGATGCGTGAGACGCCTATTTTGTTGTGGGTTTGGAGGTCGGAGATGGAGGATATGGGGCGGGTTGTGCCGGTGGAGATTGCCCAGCCTGTGGTTTTTGGTTGTTAGCCTCTCTTCGTTCTTTCTTTCACTTTCATCTTAACTTCTCTCCTCTCGTCTTCTTCAAAATCTCTTCTTCGATACACATGGATATGGAAGGGAAGACCTACATAAAGGCGTATCAACATAAGTCCCTACAATCCTATACCCCCCATCACCTTCCACATCCTCCTTCCCTAGTCCCGCTACCCATCCCTCTGTCAGTCCAATTGCCACATCTATTTCCGAGGATCGCAGCGACGTTATCATATGTCCTGTCCCCGAAGGGAAGGGGATTAGTGTTGCCGTCAATCCGAAGTGTTTTTGTGCGTAGTGCAGGGGCGTGGAGAAGTGTTCGGGTACGTAGCCTATGCGGAGGGGTTGGTTGGTTGTCATCTTGTGGATCTGGGGTGGATTGTGGAATAGGGGTTAGGTTTTGTTTTGGGTCTGTTGAGAGGCTTGGTGGTGTGGTTGTGAGGTGGATTACTGTTGTGGTTTGACTGAGAGGTAAGTGAGCTTGCAGGTGAGGTGAGGTGATTGCGGGGTGATTTGAAATGGAGGGGTTGTGAGACGGGGAAATATCGGCAATTTGGTGGAGTACTTATTAGACGACACTTGGATGCAGAAGTTCTGCTCCAAAATTTGTTGGTATAATAAGACTCTTTCATATGAGATTTGTGGTTTTTCTGCTATTGTCTCTCTCTTTCTGTTATTGAACTCGGGGAATCCGTTTTAATAATAGTTAGGAAAGTAGTTCTAGTTAATGGAATAGAATACTTCTATCGATTAGTCTTTAGAATTCTAGGAGTTCTATAGAAATCTAGTAGGGGTAGTTCTAGTGAATAAGCTCGCTTGCTTACTAGGATATAAGAAATATAGATTTAAGTCAATGGGAATACTGATGCCTAATAGGTTAATTCATATTTAGCTACCTTAATAGAAGGATTAATAAGTTACTAGATAGACTCTCTATATTATATATAATATTCGTACTCGAGGGAGAGCTTTACATAATGTATCCCAAAACTCCCTCCCCCCCCCAGCTAAGGTCTAGTCTATAGATAGTTAAGCTAAATATAAGATCTCTATTAGCCTATCGGACTTGAGAGGCCCATTTCCGGGTTATATAATAAATTCTATTTAGATATTCTACAGAATGGAATGATTCCAGCATTTCTTTAATAGAATGGAATTATTCTAGAAGGGGGGGGGGTCTGGGATAGAAAGGAATTCCAGCTGCCAATCCTTAAATGAAGAGTATTGGAAAACTTCATAGTTTATTGTTATAAAAATGAATAACTATTTTTTAAGCATGTATAACATTTCATCGCCATTCAGAAAAGAGAAAGATTTATACAGAAATCTTTGAATCCTTCTTCTCTTTTTTTATCTTAGCCACAAATTTGTTCCACTTTGTCTCTGGAAAGCGAGCAACCAAAAGAACTCCCAAACACATTGGTATAGAGACACTAGCAAAAAGTATTAACTAACGGGAGCTTAGACCATCATTCATCCCAAATAGACTCGTCACAAAAGACATTGGAATGAATAGCAGTGCCAGATTCGTTAGTCGAGTGACGTTTGCGGCCTCTTTGAGGGAACGCCTGGCATCCACTATCTGTATCAGTGCAGTAACCACTTGCATCTTTGCTTCTAGCTGCTTGTGGTATGTCGAGACCGTCTTCTCGAGATATATAATCTTGCACAATTGCGCCAAAGACCGCCTTCTCCTCTTCCGATGAGTTTGCAACACGACGGGTGACAAAGGTCGACACATAATTGAGTTTAGAAACGGTTTGCGTACATCTCCTGCCCCAGAGTTGGTGTAGACTCATATCTGCATCCAATTTTAATAATGTCAAGTTTTCCGCTGCAATCTCCGTCGTGTACCCGTATTTTCTAGAGGTTCGGTTCAATACCTCAAGATATCTCACCCAGTCTCCAGTCACAATTCCCATCGGGTAGTACCCAAGAGACAAGAAGGATGCGTAAATTGGGGGCACTTAATTCTGAAGCTGATACTTATCGACATATTCTTTCTTCATGTCTTTGTAATCGCTTGCCAAACAAGGGTCCACAAAATTACCTAGCCATCCCTTTCTTCTATGCGAAACTAATCCCACATCGTCCATCAGCCTATCAGTGTAACCCACCAGATCAAGATGAAAATAATTCCCAGCAGCTCCATGGGAGGGATATCTCCTCTTGGAAAAAGCATTCATATACGCCACATCTCGCATCGCTTGATCTTTTGGTGGGATTCTCACATTACCGTCGAAATATGCGGTGACCCAAATTGCCTGAGCTTCAGCCGGTCGGAAGGAATTCAAAAGAATCACATGTCCAACGAATGCAATTGATCGATCATCAGGCGGTGCGATACCATTATGAAGGCGGGATGGAGTAATACTTTGGACGTTCTGGATGTGTGTCGGTGGGTCTTTGAGCTTTGGGAAGTCAGCTAGAACCTTCCTGTCCGCATCATCTATTAGATCTCTCCAACGGCTTCCTACAATCTCTGGTTCATCGTCATGCGAATGAGGAAGGCCAAAGTCGACCAACTGCTCGGTCGTAAGAAATGGGTGATTTTGATGCCACCCTGTCCCACAGAATAGGATGTCTGTAGAGACTTTCGAGCCATCCCCAAGAATGATAGAATTCGCCTCCAGCCTATCAATATCGCTCCTGTAGACGTGAACGTTACGGGCAATTGTGTCCCAGAAGTCGTCTTGTTGAAGGGACCCAAATGGACCGGTAGCCCAAAATATTTCTGTTGAGGACTTCAAAATTTTAAAGCCTGGAAGAGCTCCTGGACGAGAATCGAAGTTAGCCAAATTGACGCACGCTTGATCTGCTCCTTTCCAGATTTTTGTCGTGATATATTGACAAAGAGTGGACTCGTGAATTGCACACGTCCACCAAGATTTGGGAGCGAAACATGAAGGACTCAGTCCAGCGAAAAACCGAGTTGCTGAAATTTCTGCCCCATTTCTATATTTTCCTCGGCTTGTCACGCCTGCGAACGCAGCGGGTCCTTCTCCGCTGTTTCTAATTATCCAACTGACTTTCTTTCCCGCCTTCACAGAGTCATATACCATATCGGCGGCAGACTTGCCGCCGCCCAGGGCAGTAACTTGTGTGTATAGGGACAGTGACTCCTGAGAAACCCTGCGGAAGTCTTTTTGATGGACGATCTTCCCTTGGAATCGATTTTGATCAACGAAAGTAGGCATATTTGGAATATTAGTGTGCCCTGTTGCAACCACAAGCTTCGATGTGTGAATGCTTTTGGAATCGTCGTCTCCGCCCTTCACAATCCAAATTCCATCCTTCTTTTTTGCATCTTGAACACGAAATCCGAATATTATTCTATCCCGTAATGTTCTTCCGTCGTAGACATGATTCTCAACATAGTCTTCAAGATACTTTGTGACATATTTAGCCTCAAATGTATCATGATACATGTTAGCACCATCTGGGAGTTCTAGAGGAACAACGGAGAAGCCCGCCATTCTCAGTCTGCTTTGTGACTAAAATCCCTTGTATTGTCGAGCTATAAAATTTGTCTTAGTATTATTTGCGGTATTGAAGTCATGGAAAACATACTTGAGCTCCACACACCACCAATAACAGACTCCTCTTACAAGATGGCTAGTCTACATTCATGATGGGTATCCATGTAGAACCTCGCCGTTTCAATCCCAACAAGTCCTAACACAATTTAGCTCCCAGCAGCTTATATACTTTTCCGAATGCGGAGGAGGAATTGAGTTACCTGCACCGATCACCACAACATCATATCCGGGTTCCTTCATCACTGCTGTTGATATAGATCTTCAAGTACAAAACGACGAAATATCATGAAAATCTTTCTACGAAGTGGTGTTTTTGAGTTGCTAGAAGTTCCAATGCTCAATGGGCCGCCTGGTGATTAAGCACCTTCGCCCGTCATCCAATTCGCGATGCAGAAAGTGATCAAAACCAACCACGCCAATGTGTTGGTTCCAGGGGTTGTCAACTCTACCACCTTCCACTCAATTTATGTGGGGCTTGATGCCTGCTTGACTGATATGGATATAATTGACGTTGCTGGGGTCGGTTTTCAGCCCCGTTTGATCGGTCGCATCCTGCACGTACGAGTCACTGCAGCAGACTGGCACATTCTGCATGTCGTCAAACCCCTGTATAATAAGTTATCGAGCCGCATGTAGAGATCTTAAAGACTGGTTGTGATTGTTGGTTGTGTTGGTCACATTCTGTGCCATATCCAGTGGCTTTGCCGTGTTGGCATATGCACTCCTCGACCATGTCGGCGGTTATCTGCAGATATTGTTCTACCAGTAGATTTGAAGCTGGTAGTTTAATTTAGCAATTCAGCTATTCAAGGCAGATATATGTAATGAGCCTTGTTGGCGTTCTTCCAACAGCTTGCCGAAGTTGGTTTCATTTGAGATCTTCAACGGTAGAACACTTCTCCCGTCGTATGAAGTCATCTCAGACCTTTACTAAACTTGCCAATCAGAGTATTCCCAGAGTTCTACTGGTATACCTTTTACAATGACTTCTAGCATTCCATCAGAGGTTCTTGCGCAATATCCAGCTCTGGCCCCTCCGCCGGGTGTTGAGCCCAACCTCAACATCCCGGAGTCTAGGGCACATAGTGTCATCGTTGCAAGCGGTGTGTTTACAGCTATATTGTTGATCTTTGTTATTCTCCGAATGTATGCAAAGGTCTTTGTATCAAAGTCAGTTGGATGGGAAGATGGTAAGCACGTATAATTGAAGGCTGCGATAACCATACTTACACATCAGTCTAGCTGCATGTGTAATGGGAACAGTGTGTTTAAATCCGCCACCCAATTAACAATATAGCCACTGATAGAAGCAGATTTTCTCCGTTGGCTATGTGGGGTTGGTTTCACACGGTTCGTCAAACCAATTACCTACCCATTTTGGTTACATATGTTAACATTACTTGAAGTGTTTCATAGTGGTATTGGGGCCCATCAATGGAATGTACACTTAACGGTGTTTTTTAATGAAACCACTGTAAAGGTAATGCAATATCTTCAGGAAAGTTTATTGAGTGGTCACTAATCAACTTCTCTGCAGGAGTTGAAAGCAACAAATTTCCTCTCCTCGCCTATGATGATATTCGCAAAACTAAGTGTTTTGCTTCTTTTTTTCCGCCTTTTTGCTACCACAAAATCGTTCCGAAACTGGATATACTTTGGCATATTTACAATACTCTTGAATCATGTTGGCGGTGTGCTACTTGCAGGTATGGTAAATTCTGCTCTCCAACTGTTTGATTGGTACCCTCATTACTGACAATTACCTGTGTTAGTCTTTCTATGCCTCTCATCAGACCCTATCGTCTATGCAAAATGTTCGGAAAAGACGGTTATCCTGGATGTCGTTATTAGTGTTATCAACATTATTAGCGACTTTTGTATACTTCTCTTACCTCTACTTGTCATTTCTCAGCTACGCATGAATGGTAGAAAAAAGGTGGGATTGTGCGCAGTATTCATGACTGGTCTTGAGTGAGCTTTCACAGAGAGGACTTTTCTGTATAAGCATCATTCAGCAACTAATATATCGCAGTGCCTGTATTTCAAGCGTTGTTGGCTTGATCTACAGAGTGGTCCAGTGGCATAGTGATGACACGAGTTGGTGGCTTGGCCCACTACTGGTCCTCTCGTCAGTCTCCCATGAACCAGCTTAATTTTCTGCTCAGTCTGCTAACTATCCATAGCCTCCTGGAGGTAAACATGACTCTTATTACAGGATGTATGCCCCTTATTCCGGTAATCTTCAAGAACAACAATCTGTCTTTGGAATCTTTCCTGAGCTCTCGGTTCTTCACTCTTCTTAGCCTGCGTACCAAAAGATCTTCGAATTATGAGAGCGATGATGCACCTTCCAAGCCAATCTCTAGAGAGAACTATGTTGAGATGGGTAACAGAAATTCAAAGGATAAGGGTTTTAAGGCTGGGGACGGTGATGTGGTCTGAGTAAGAGGGAAATCAACGACGGGTGGTTTTCATGGCACAAAGTCATTTATTTATTTATTTATTGCTATTTAACGTCAAGCGGAGTCTAGCTCGCGTGGGCTAGGTCCTAGAAGAGTCCCAATATGGGCAAATGACGCTAGGGGGGTGCCCTAGGCTACAGGGGGTGTAAAAGAAGAGACGCTAATTTACAAGAGACAGTTTAAAGAGAAGCCCCACTTTCGGGACAGCCCTTATCCTTAATTAGTTTTGAGAACCAGGGTACAACAAATGAAATACATAAATCAAAGAAAGAAAGAAAAGTAGGCCAGCCTATCTAGGTAGACAAATATTAGTGAAGAATCTAGTCTTAAAGTAGACCTTATTAAATAGCTCCTCGCAGCCGGGGCCGAAGAGCAGCTGAGGGTTCCTCTGAGCTTCTGCTAGTAGCCTAGGGGCTACGTTGTTTGCTAGCCTACAAAATAGTAGGTGGAATTGAGACTTAGCCTTCTTACACTTACAATCCCCTGAGGTAAGTAATGCGTCAAAGTGAAAGAAGCGAAGGTGGTAAGCGACAAAGTCTCCATGCCCAGAACGAGCAGCTATTAAGCGAGCTAGAACCTCTCTTGGTAATTGAAGAGACCGTGGCTTCAAAGACCAATTTTCAAGCCCCAGATCCTTATAGACAGCCGGGAGTGTATCAAAATGCCACTCGGTAAGCCTTGGTGTTGACTCTGATAACAAGATTGTTAGCCCATTGTGAAAATCCCGAATTCTATTCGCAATACTCACACCCACATGAACATCAAAATAACAACAGAATATCAGGTTCTTTCATCCCTAGTTGCCTCTGCGCCTCTTCCATTGTTGTTATGAGCCAAGCTGCACCGGGTCGCTCGCTCTTTGGTAGCTTGAGGTATTCCTCAAGTGTTTTCAGGATTCTAGTCATAGGATCTCTAGCTGCAGATCTCTTAGGCCATTTATACCAGATCATCCAGTTGTTGTCGTCGAAATCAATAAAGTCGTACAAAAGTGATGGGTTCATTTCGAGAATCCTTTCTCCAAAAAAGGTCTGAATTCCTGCATTTACAAAGGTTTGTTGACACAATTTGTATAGCGAGAACTGAACGTTTTCTCCTTTTCTTGAGATTTGAGCCAGTTTTGGAAGAGCATCAACTCTCGTGGCGCTGTTGATTCAAGCAAGGAATTGCATTTGTATGATTTTGAGTTGTTCGGGTTTTTGAAGTTGTATATGGTAGAAGTGGCTCTTCAGGTGGAATAGACTTTGTGATTGGGGATTCAGCTTCTGGATTCCTCCGGTAAAGTGTGGGTTTGGCGAGTATATGCTTTTTGCGCCAGCATCTGAGATACCAAACGAGCCCACCAGATCTCGTATTACGCCCCCGTAGTCGGGAGTGGTGGTATTTTTTGTAAGCCGCAATCACGTCTTTGTAAGATGTGAGAACATAGATTTTCTCCCCACCCAAGGTTATTGAATACGGCTCACGGCTGCCTTTGAGGTAAACTTTCGCGGAGTCGAACACCTTGTCTTGATCTTTGATGAAGGTAATCGCATGGCCAAGGAAGGGAATACAGTAAGGAATCTCTTTGGGCTGAGATGGATGTAGAATTGGGCTAAAAGTAAAGCGATATAACCTCCAGGAGAGTAAACTAGCGAATGGAGCCAGGAAGAGGAAAGCAAGGATTGGATGAAATTCCACTGTTTGTAGGACATGCTGACGAAGCAACAACAGCAGCGGGCTTATTTGCGTATGAATCATTATGCAGTTATCTCGTATTCTTTCCCAACAAAAGATTGTGATTTTTAAAGATGCAAGCTGCCTGAAGGATATGTTAAGTACAGTTCGCCATCACTGAAAATCACCTGACTCGATGGTGGCAATTGCTACAAAAATTGCATTGAAATGTTATGAACTAATGCTTTTGGTATTATGCCCGTTCTTTTCGCGGAATTAATTGTGGAGAGCTGTATTGTTGCTCTCGGAGGGGGGCATTGCAGATGCTGGAAGCTGGGAAAAATAACGTTGTCCAGTGTTATAAGCTACCATTTGTTTCTGCCAGTCACACTGCATAAGCAGGATGAAAAGGTCACTGATAGCTCTTTTGCATTTAATTCGATACTTCTTGATAGAATGTGCCACCCAACGACATATCAAGTCGAAAATATAGTGGTGCTGGAATTGTTCGTGAGTAGCTGTTGGAATCATCTACCCGGACGAATCAAAAAGCAGCCGTGTCGTCCTCGCTTACCCAAAAAGTGGATACTAGTCAACAAACTCCGGGCGTCACAGTGGGCAACTGCATATGAAATGCTAGTCCCGACTGTGTCACTTTGTGGGGTTGAAGCAGTGCTACGAGTACCAGGACGAAGACTGTTATTGGGATTTTGGCCGAGTGGCGTCGAGTATCCAGGCATCTCGTTATTTCTATCTCGCTAGAGAATATTTGTCAGCTTTCCATCTACATGGCGCAGCGGAGCATCCAAGTTAGTGATGTTGGTCTTTAGGAGTCATGGAATTTCAGGAAGCTGCTGAGCTAGCCACCGGGTCTGCTCCTACGGATGGAGGAGAAGGACCGAGGCAATCTTTCTGATTATAGACCAACATCAGAGAACTGGTTCAAAGATGGTGTAGGAACGGAGGCAACCCCTAGAATACGGATCTTTCATTGGATAAAGGGAACAAAATGTGAAAAAGAACGTTTGTCATTATACCTTGATTAACGTCTCAAGGGAGTCCCACGTGTGACTCCAAGTCGTGGAGTCTAGCGATTGTTCTTTAAGTTTCGACCAACACTCCCTTTCAAAACTTTTTCATAGCTTCGCCATATACTTCCTCTTTATCAAGTCTTTTGACGGTGTTGGTACGACCTGGTAGTCGTAAAAGGGTGATACACAAATATAATCTCTGTTTGTATTCATTCGTGTATGAAGAGTAAAGGTAAACAGAGGTGGCACCCTACAAGCTTAAGTATATGAGTGGCAAGCCACTCACATGACCTAAAGCATATAGATCCACCAGGCTCTCGTACAAGGTGCTATTCACCAGAATTATATACCGACAGACGGAAAGTATAATTCCTGAGAAAGTCGCTAACATGATTTTTCACTTCATAATAACGTTTGTTTTTGTATTTTGCTCATATGAGTCAAACAGAAACTTGATCCGCGGGACCATCTTTTTCCGGAAAGGACCCGAGATCTTATTGCAAGAATATGTAAGTACTTGGAAACCCATCCTTGGTCTCAAATTAATGACGACTAAAACTCGACAGGTCAACCGTATATTGTTCAGACCCCGGAGGGAAAAGATATTGTGCTCTCTTCGGAAATACACGTAAAGGAATTGGGTCTCTTCATCACCAGTGAAATACTCCACCATAGTCCTGGAATTTTAGCGTCGTGAGTAAAGTAATGATTCAGCCATACCTAGCTATCGCTCACACGATAGCAGTCCTATTGCATACCTCACCACTAGGGGCCATCGCTCTCTAACAGGGCTTCGAGCAATACTAACACCGATAGTCGAACATGGCTTAGAGACTGCTTGGAACGATGAAACTGACAGTTCAAAGAAGCCTGTAAGTCCCCTCAAGAAAAGGAGAGAAAAGATAAGGGAGAAGTTTGTCTGACAATCTACGCAGAAGGCTTATATTGAGCATCTCATTCAATTCTGTCAAAAAAAGGGCGAGTTTTCTGTCTCTGATATTGTCCAACAATGCCTGGCAATATGGCTAGCAGCAATGCACCAACCAACTACAGTAAGTTGATTACTGCATCACTGAAAACACACAATCCTAATGCCATTCCAGGCTGTCGTGTTTCTTCTCTTTGAACTTTCTTTACATCCAGAATATCTTATGCCTCTTCGCAAGGAGATCTCGCAACACGCAGGCGATGAATTTCCACATTCAAAACATCTGCCACTTCTAGATAGCATAATGCAAGAGTCAGCTCGACTCAATAGCTCAGAAACAAGTACGTACATAATTCAATCTTTTTCCCTTTTTCTTTTGCCATACTGAATGCTAAATATTCCTTTTTAGTTACTTTAAGACGGAAAGCGACCAGTAAATATACTTTCTCCGATGGGATGAAAGTAGAAAAGGGACGTACAGTATATGCGCCTCTTAGAGCAATGGGTCGCGACCTGAGTCATTTTCATGATCCGGAAAGTTTTATCGGTGATAGATTTCTGCAGAGCGGAAATCTGAAGCCGAAAGATTCTACGAAGGGGTCAGAATACACAGACATCACTGCTAAATATCCATATTGGGGATATGGCATAGACTCTTGGTAAGCAGCAATATTCACATCTTCTACATCGATAGATTTTGGGACTGACGATACATTCGGGGGTTAAAGTCCAGGCCAATTTTATACATCTCTCATCATAAAGACAACTATGATACATATCATACGCGACTTTGATTTCAAACTCATCGACGAGAAAGCACCTAGAACATTTTCTTGGCGTACAACTATTTTGCCACGACCTTCTGCACGTCTGTTGGTCAAGCGTCACAGTATAGACCTTGAGGCGGAGCCTAGATGATGTAGAGCAAGGATCTGATTTTGGCATACGATGAATTTCCTTTCGTACTTCAGTCAGGCTGAATGAAGAAAAACGGATTTGGCCAATGCAATTGATGGAGAATAAATCGGAGGGGGGGCGTATGCAGACGATGTAGCAACTGCATGAGACCCCTGAAAATTGCGGGGAGGGCGTGTGCAGATGGTACAGTAATGGAGCAAACCCCAGATGAATATCCTGTACCCTAGTTCAAGGCTGCAGCAATGACGCGATTGTGTGGCGTTGACTATTCTGAATGATGTACCACAGAGTATTGTGGATAAGCGCCAATGGTGATTTGGCCTACTCAAAATATCCTTTTCAGGCATGATATCTACAGAATTTCTGTTGTATGCATGCATGCCTGTTTGGTCCAGGCTCTTCAGACCCCAACGTATCGAATTAAAGTGATGTTGAACTGCCGTCTATAGTAAAAACTTTGCCCTCCGCGGCGCCTTGTCTAGAATACCTGGTAGCGGATCTAATTGGTTTATTTTGACACTGATGGGATGGTTAAGCGCCAGCTCTGTGGATTCTCAGGATCCTTCCCATATTTTTCAAGCAGTACAACAGAGATTCCGTAGATGGTTGCATCCGAGCTGCATGCAGGTAAGTTGGTTCCTAGGTTTGAAGTGAACAAGATCACCAGATAGATAGCCCCGTTGAGTGTTACATTGATAGTCCAGTTATAGATGAGAACAATATAAACTGTTGGTTGCGGGAGATCTTCTCCACATCTCTACTGCAGATCCGATGATATGAGACATGTTCGTCACAGCAGAGCCAACAATCCGGTTAATAGTGAACACTGCCCAGGACAGCGCTGGCCCAGGACTTTGCAGATTATTCCGGGAGTAGACAGTTCTGCGTATTAGAGTGGGACAATATAGTACGCACGTATATTAGTACGAGACGGAAAGGGGATAAATATTTAACCTGTAGAGTAAGGTATAGGTAATTAAGGGGAAAAGATAACATACTATATTTAAGGAATCTATTAAATTAATCACCGTAACCTTACGATCTATAAAAGGTGATGTTTAACAAATAAAACAAACAAGTAGGAAATAGCTAATAATAATTACCTCCTATTATACTACTTCTACAACTATTATATCTATAATCCTCTTTTCTCTCCTTTTAGGCTATTAAGCCTTATTTCTACTTGAATAGTAAATATATAGATACGAAAATAGACAGGAACTAGATGTCAAGGGTTGCACCCGTGGAGTGAGTCTTGGAGTGCTCCAGCGACATGTGCACGTGACCTCTAAGCAGACTTGGTGGAACCTTCTAGAGTATTGGTAAAGGACACGTAGCCAGTTCTGTGGTATATAGAGAGGGCTGGGAAGCTGCTTTGGGAAGGACAATCGAATCTTCTTGTACATAGACAACCTCTGTAATTCAATTCATCAGCATTTGCTACAAGTCCTGACACTAGACAGACTTCAAGTTTATTTTATACTTATATAAGCGGCGTAATAAGGACTACTTAAGGATAATTCGATTAGCTAACCTAATAAGATATAATTTGTCCCTGCATTAGAACCTCGTCTTATATCTCTATTAATCTTACATTTGAAATGCTACCTTATATGCCGAAGAGATGCGGTATCCTAAAATGACGCGTGTAGGTAGTAAGTAAATAGCAAGTACCCCAACGTATCATTGAGAAAGGTCTGTTACCTTGATAGGGGTCAGTTCTCCGTGAGCGTAAGCAAAGTTACGTTCTTACTAGTGTCGATTTCTATCATGTTTCTCGGCCTATAGCCATAACACGAACTACTCTGAGATGTAGCTAAAATCCATATTAACATTAATTAGTAAGTTGTTCTTCGATTAGTTATAATGAACCCTCCTTTAAGAACTGAATATTTCACTTGCATTAATCAAGCTGTGAAGAAAGCTTCGCTGGGGGATAGAAGAAACACTGTACACTGCTAGTGGACCTTGACAACCAGATATGCCACTTGGCTAAAAGCGCACAAACTAAACCTCATATTGATAGAGAGCGATTCGGAATGTGGAGAGTCTACCTTCACGATATATCGAAGATATCAACTGGCGCCAGCAGTGAGGTTTCTCTCTATTGGTCTCGGAAAGAACCCTAGTCAAGTAAAACAAACAGCTGAGGAAGTATCATATAATGACGTGGAAGTCCTTTCTATGGCTTCTACGTTCTAACTGCTAAGACTCTAGGTATCCATTATACAATAAGGAGAAAGGGATTTTTTTTGGAATTGCTGTATCTTCAAATCCTCATTTAATAAAAAAGGAAAGGCCACTATAGTACAGTCTCCAAAGTCTAACGACCAACTACCAACCAACAAACCAACACACAACCCCCCTCCTTTCCTCCACTTTCCCCCCCCCAACCCACAGAACCAAAAAACCCTCCTCTCCCAAGACCCCTCACACCTCTCCCCTCCCAGGTCCTCACCACCCCTCTCCCCTCTCCTTCTTCCCCTCCCCTCCTCCACACAAAAACAACAAGCACATCAAAAACAGCGCTCGGTGATCTGCGCGACACACCGGATGGAGTAGAAAGGGTGTTCGCTTGCGTCGCCGGGGGTGAAGAGATTGAAGATTTGAAGATTTGAAGATGTGGGGATGTATATATGGTGTGGGTTTTGGGGGTGTTTGTGTTGGTTGGTTGATGTTGCTGATTGAGGTAAGGAGGGGATGGCGAGAGGGGAGAGGGGGAGGAATGGGAGAGGAAAAGGAAAGGGAGTGGAGAGAATTTGGCTGTGAATATAATTCTGAGGTAAATAGTAAGTTATACTAAGTCCCAGAATAACCAACCCACCATTCACAAGCCCAAGAGAAGACCAAAGCACACAGTACTGTAACCAAAAAAAAGTAGAAGCTCCAATCTCATTCTCAAAATGATACTATGATAGCCAAAAAATCATCCTCTCTGAAAAAAAGGAAACAGACATTCATTCATACTCCAAACACCAGATTCCCAGCAATCTATCCCAGTCTATATCGCGAAATGAAGAAATCTCGCATCCAAATGCATCACCTTTCCCAGGATATCCAACGCCGAGAAATAGGCCCCTCTAAAGCCATCCACCTTGTTTTACAGGAAATAGCTGTTGATGGCAACAGATGCAAGGAGCAGCCCGCTACAACTTGTGAAGACCAAGTCGCGATGTTGAGGTCCTGGAGAAAGGTTAGTACAGATGGAAAAAAGGGATGGAAGGGATTAGGAGTAGAAGACATACCCTCCCTAGTGGTACTCAAAACCAACACGACAAAGACGTTCAACGGCACTCTCATCAGTCCATACACATTCGCACGAACACTATCATCAATCACCTTTCCTTTCTGGTAGGCCATCAGTGGGAAGTAGATTCCACAACAGAGCTCGAAAACGCAGAAACACCAGAATGTGATTCGCTCGTCACGGATGAGGGCGGGGATGAAGAAGGATGCTGCGGCCACGCTCAACATGACGACGAGGATTTTGGTGGGTGGGATGGAGGAGTGGGATGTTATGAGGTAGTTGTAGAGCATGGAACCTAACATCATGCTGCACATAAGGATTGCGAAGATTAGACCGAACGGAAGGTCTGTTTTTGCCTGTTAGATTGGGTTCTGTAATAATAGAGAATGAATACTTACCATCTGCAGCTCCTGTGAGCTTATGGGAGAGCTTCAATGCGGGAAATTTGAAGAAGATAAAAATGTACATGGAGCCTTCGAAGAAACAGGAGGTAGCACCAAGAGCAAGTAGTCGTTTATCTAGCAAGTAATTAGCTCCACACAATTCATGATTATTGCAAAGAATTTTCTTACCATCCATAAACAATCTCCAGGTGCTCTTTCTTGGTGGTTCCATTTGTTCAACATCTGATCTACCACTGGCGGCTTCACCATAATTCTCACTCTAAAAATAGAATTAACATGAATTCCACAAAATCAAGTAACAAAACCTACCCAATTCGAAGAAATCATAAAGAATGCAGCAATCAAGCATCCAACGGCAGTCATGAAAGGTGCCTTCTGAGTCCCAGTCAAATCCGCGGCCCATTCCGCAATGACACCAGCTGTGATAGCAACGACACTATTCAATATCGTCATAATGCTGAATATTCCACTCAATGTGCTTCCTGGCTCGTCAGGAAACAGTTTATTGTATTCAGTGACCATCCAGCTCTCGAATACGGTGTACATGAGGGTTGTGCTGATGCCTCCGAGGGCTCGACCGAGGAAAAGGATCAGGATGTCGTCGGTAACGAGGGTCAGGCAGGATAACGAATATAACACGCAGAACACCAGACATGCCATCCTACGTCCATGTTTGTCTGCAAGCTTTCCAATAAAGGAAGCTGATACACCTCCAGCGAGGAAGCCGGTCATGAAGAGTGCTGCTACGACCTCTTCGGCGAGTCCTTTTTCATCTATGGATGTCGCATTAGTCCAGTATGAATTGAAATACGTCATTGGTGTCATAGATACTACCAAGCCAAGGCAATTTTGCATTGTAGAGAATATAGGGTAGAAGGCATACCTTTGTAAAGGGGATAAATGTACGGTCCCTGATATCGAGGTTAGTATTTGACTGTTCCCATGCCTCCCTTGGACGACGTACCTGCAACCAATCTGCTCCATTTACCAACAGATAAATCGGGACAAACTTCCATTTGAAGACCTTTAATAGAGCTTTTGTGTCGTTCGAAGCCACCAATTTTCTTGCATCGCTCTCCTTTTCGGTTTCTACATCTTCCTTCTGTCGCCATTCGCGATAGGCCAGCAGCGCATTAAGCACCACGAAGATAGCAAGGTTCAATAGATAGAATTCCATCGTGGGCGATTGATTGTATTTCTCCGTCCAGCGTGTTGAAATGTGCGGGAGAAGAGGAGAAAAGGTTGAAGGGGTCTGCACCGAGAGTGGACGTAGTCTAGTTGAATATCACCATAGGGTTAGGTTGTAACGTGGTTAGTGGCAGTTCAGGTTGGTGGGGACCTGGGAATGGCCACATCCCCGGAGTCACCCGAGCCAAGTAGTCCCAAGGGAAGATCCTGGAATGGCAGTTCAGGGCCGGAACATATCAGCTACGAGTACAGGGAATGCAATCCAGGGGCCCTGTAGGCTGTGGACTGGAGGCTGTACACTAGGCTGTTGTGTCCCTCGTACAGACCCAACAGGGCGTTTCGTGATATTGGGGGGCTGCAGCTGTACTCCGTGAGCCTCCAAAGATGTCATTCACTGCCTCCCACGCCAACCCGACGAGGGTTGGTGGAAGCTACATACCTTTCGACCCCAATTATTTATGGCCAATATAGTACCGTAGGACCGAGTGTGAAACCCTCGTTTCTTACTTCCAGCATAGTTCAGCCTTCCGAAATGCTCACGTTAATGCCTGACTTGTCTGGTTTACCTAAAGATATCAGATGATTAACAGGGGGGTGCTGGAAGTCTAATACGGCAAAAGAACAACTAGACCTTTCGGAAATGCCTTTGCTAAGTGTTTTATTCCGTAACTTTAAGAAGCAAATAAAATTGTTCACAAGATAAATTACGAGAACATCTGTCACAGCCGAGGTGGTGGCTCACGAGGCATCGGTTTATTGTCGAATGAGGAGGATTCGCTTGGCCCCAGCTAGCTGAAAACCATAGCCTCATCAACGACTCACCACTCGACATCTTCCCATATCTCGTACGTCGCAACACCTGAGGCTGAACACATAGAAATCCATATCATTTCCACGTGCTGGATATTGGATGTCAGGTCCCGTCTCCTTAAGATTTTCGGTTGGGTGACCTGTAAACCATTTAGGAATGCTAACGTGAGACAGCATCAATAACTACCAGCCGAAATCTACACAAAAATTGAGGAGCCTCTTAGATCATACGAAGTAAGAGCATCAAGTTCGTTTCTAAACAACCCAAGTCCCTTCAAACAATTCTCGCCTTGTCCAACGTTCCATCGTTTGGTACCGCACAAACTCCATCCATCCCCAAGACGCATGGGATCAATCTTCCTACAATCCCCACAATACACACCCCATACCGGGGAACATGGGGAGCCGCATCCACTTCCAAGAGACCAGTGAGTGTGACACAACATGTGTAGTACAAGTACCAACAACCCCACCATCTACAAACCTGGGCCAGCCAGCATGCTGCATGCGAAGCGCAGCGCTTCCCCGCCGCACGCGCATCGCAAACAAAAGTGACAAAACACCTCCCCAACGTTTCCTTACGAACCGTAACAGGGAAATCAAATCCTGAAATGATATCACATTAGGCTGTGACGGAAATGCTACATTTAGATGAACTGGAGCTTCGCCCACAGACGCCACAGGAATGGGATGATGAACTGAGCCATCCAACCAACAATTTACATACATAAACCAACCGTTGACAAGCGACCAGCATCTAACATGCGACCAACATTTGACAAACAACCTCGAACATGCAAAGAGTCCCGCTGTTGGACAGTTGGAACGGTACCTCGTACAAGATCTCCAGAGAGTTTCGCACTAGCGCAACAATAGGCGACGACAGACCCTCGTATCCTTGAAAAGGGATGCCGGACCAGGTGTAGAAGGCTGAGGCGAACCTCCCGACACGGCGCAAGTAAATTACAGCGTGACATAGAAATACAGTAAGACCGTTTTACCATCTTTCTCCAAAACTTTCGTTTTCCATCATTTCTCACTGTGGTATTTTTGTTTCAATCATTTATTGTTTTTTACCTTCGCGGTTTGTCTTGGTTTTTCTTGTCGAGAATCTACTAATAAGTCTGTAGTACTGTATATATATATCAAACGGTGTTAACATCTAGTCTTAGAGTGAAGATCGGCTGTACTTCTAATAATGAAGACGCGATATTTGTCCTGTACATAACACTACAATAAGGCTAGTAGGTAAGGATGCAACTATCAGGGTGGGTAGCCACAAATAGTCTTACACTTCTACACAAACCTAATCACTGCCGTTCAACCCAAGCCCTCATTTCCATTCTTACCTCAAACACTACGTAAAGCAAGAAGTACAGACCGGGGTCCCATCCCATGCCAACCGACGGCGAGGGCCAAGAGCAGGGATCCAAAAACGGGGCATTTTCAAGCAGATCCAAGAGCTATTTTATAAGGGGGGATTCGTTGTTTCGTCCCCCCAATTTCTCTCAACACATACAAACGCCGCCCCACCTCCTCTCCCCTCCACCTAGATTGAAAAGCTAGCAGTGTTGTCTTATTAACAAACCCTCCCCTCCAAACCACCAATGCAATAAAACCCTCCTCAAAAAACCATGGCTAAATCCCCCAACTGTCTATCAATCAGCGCGTGTGTAGGCATAATCTTCATCTTCGCAACACTCTGGAGTCTACAGAACCGACCGGAATATATCGACGCGCTGCGGAATCAAGTTCAGCCGACAGGTACAGATGGAGAGGCGCAAGCGCAAGCGCCGGTTCATAAGTTACCTCCTGTGAGCAGCGACTCGAAGACTTATGAGAGTGTGGACCATGAGGGACCGGTTTCTTCTGGGAAGAGTGGGAAGGAGGAGTCTTCGACGAAGGGAGGGAAGGAAGAGTCTTCTGAGAAGAAAGGACGCCCGAGTTTTACGGAGATAGCTATGAAATGGGGGACGGATAAGGTTACTGGGCATAATTACCATTACAGTTCGTCTATCACCTTCTTCCTTTCTCCCTTACTATTTGGAGTATGGAAATGGTATGCTAACGAAATCTAGTGTACGAGAAATACATGGAGCCCATCCGGGATCGAAAAATCAAAATGCTGGAGATTGGTCTCGGATGCAAGTACGTTACCTATATCCTCTACAATTATTCCACTCAGAAGGAGTACTGTAACACTAACTATCTACAAGTATGAACTACGGACCCGGAATGTCATATCATACCTGGCTGGAGTTCTTCCCAAATGTTGATTTGGTACGTCTCACTCACTCCTCGTACGGCTCAAATTTAGAAAAAAGGACGACGAGAGGAAAGGAAATGAAGCTAACAAATTCACCACCAGTATTACATCGAATACGACGCTGCCTGCGTAGAACGCTGGGGCGCAGTAAGTTCCCTCCCCCATTTCCCTATTTTCCCCCTTCGCCCCCTTCACCCCCCAAACTAACCC
>CAJVRM010000055.1:0-22599 GCA_911693285.1 Hymenoscyphus albidus | reverse complement strand
TTCACCCCCCAAACTAACCCACCCCCCCAGAACATAACAGACGCCACAATCTTCACCGGCGACCAATCCTCCCTCCCCTTCCTCCAACACTTCATCTCCGCCTCCGGCGGGGGCTTCGACATAATAATCGACGACGGCGGCCACACCATGACACAACA
Organism: Hymenoscyphus albidus; assembly: GCA_911693285.1. NCBI lineage: Eukaryota > Fungi > Ascomycota > Leotiomycetes > Helotiales > Helotiaceae > Hymenoscyphus > Hymenoscyphus albidus. Next base: position 22,441 of record CAJVRM010000055.1, on the reverse strand, counting down.
AATAACATCCGCACAAACCCTCTTCCCCATCATCAAGCCGGGGGGGATCTACTTCCTCGAAGACCTCGGGACCTCCTACCTCGCCGAGTACGGCGCCACCCCCGGCGCCCGCACAGCCATGGACATGGTAACCTCTCTCATCCACGACCTGAACGCCGATCTGAGTTACAATAATCACAAGGGTTTTAGAAAGAATGCTTTTAGTGAGAGTATGCGCGGTGTCGAGTGCGGCGAGGAGATCTGTGCGTTTTTTAAGAAGGAGATGCCCGTGGGGCATAAGGGGGTGAAGGCTGTGCCGAAACCGGGGGCGGGGAGGGAGATTAGTGGGTTTCCGGTGCTGTATCCGGGGGTGTAGGGGGGACTGCTTGATCTTTTCTGGGGGAGAAGATGGGTTGTGAGAATCTTTCTAGGGAGAAGATAGGTAGGGATTTTGAGAACCTTTTCTAGGGAGAACATGAGAATTAATAATCTCATCACTTAAAGAGAGGAGACGAAGCGGCTGGAAACGTTTTTGAAGGATAGGTTTAAGGACCTAGGGACAGGACCTCCCCGAGATCCAAATGGATGGATAGGTTTAATAGGACGGCGTTCTTCGGTGTTCTTTATTTTTATATCTGCCCCGGTCGGTTTAAGATAGGCTAGCTAGACTATATAAATAGAAAAAAGCAAAATGAGTAATCACGTACCTTTATAAATCCTTATTTCTGATTATGTATTGAAAATCCATATATAGCTTGTTTATATAACGATATCATGTTGGTAGTAGATATAAGTTAAAGGATAATTCCTCTGGTTCTTTGATATAAATCTAGCGAGCTTAACTTTCGTGTCTATATTTTAATAGAAATTATAAAATTTATAGTCCATTTACCTCGCTATAAATCTATATATATAATATATAAATCTAAACGTATAAATCAAGTAAGTTAATATGGTAAGATAAATAAAATAAATCATGCTATTTATATCAACTAATAGGGATTAACGAATAAGAGTTATATACATGCAAATGAATAAGAAAAAGTACGTATATATGCAAAAGATATGTCCCGTATTTCCAAGCTGGCGAAGAAGTTATTATTCTTCATCCACATGATCCATCATCCATAAAATCAACTCCTAGTACCAAGCCCACCAAGTTCTTCGGCAGCAGCATTCTCCTCCGCATCCCCTTCATCATCCACAAAATCAAAGCTCGCAGTTCGAAGACGAACAAGTTCCTCAGCTGTAGCAATTTCCTCGGCATCCGCTTCTTCATCTTCCTCATCACTGCTATTCGCAACCCGTTCCGGATGATTCGCCTCGCGATCCCGATCTCGCGCCTCACTCCTCACACTGCTGCTATACCCATTACCCGGGACCTTCTTGCGCACGAAATCTTGCGTGTGGGCATTCGCGAGAGCAGTCTTGATGGATTTGATGGGTGATATTCTTCTCTTCAAAGACCCGCCATCAAGAGCTTGGGCTTCGAGACGACCACCATCATGATCATGTAAGCTCGGTGTTTTATTTGCTTCGGCTCCAGGTTCAGGCAAAGTACTATCCCGATGTTCATCTTCGGGGTGGTCCCATATTGAGTAAGGCAAAGGAAGGTCTCTAGAAGCCTTGTTCCTTTCCACATTGGTAGCATGTTCGTTTTCAACCCGAAAGAGAGTCCACATGCCACGACGAGTAACCTCGGCAAAGGAGACCATGAAGGATACGAATGTATTGTGTTGAACATCTCGAGTGTAAATCGCGTAGAATATCCAACTGAATCTTAGAATTGGATCGACTACCATGGCCACGTAGTACCACCAGGTGGTTTTAAAGGCGCGAATGTCCCGGAGACGAGGCATATAGCCATCGGGTTTCAGAACCGACCAATCCATCACTAAATCCCAGATAGCTACATAATTAGAATACATCAATCTCAAGGTAAGACGGGTCAAAACTTACAGGAAAAAATGGAATTGATGGTCGCCACCACGATGAAGATAGCCAAGTTTCGTTGGGTTTGGTTGATTCGATAGACACTAAGCATAGCGAGAAATCCAGCAGTGAAGCAGTATTTGGCACAATTGACAAGGTGTGGAAAAATGTTTCGAGTATCGTAGTATCGTCGCAAACAGTGAAATATGCGCCAAATTGGAGGCAATGCCGCGAAGAACCCCAGCAGTCTAGAGTGTGTAGAATTGCATTGTTCTGGGCCCTGCCAATGGCGCGCATACAAGCAAAAGAAAAGCTCAATGTTCTATAAGGTCGTCAGCGACAAACACTGTAATCACATGATACGAGGCTTGAGAAAAACTGACGTTCATAAAATATGTCAAAGAGCAGTACATGTCACCTAATAGAAAGTCGCGGAACTCCACAGGGTATGATCCAGCCCAAAATAAACGCCACTTGTAGAACGGGTTAATGAGTTTTCGTATCAAGATCTTGGGGAACTTACATGTGAGTAAATGAACCACTCCCGACTTCGGTGGTATATCACCGGCGCAGGAAAAAATATTAAAACTGCCGTAACGAAGATGAGAATGACCGGAAAGTAGATATACATCTCAGAGTCGCCATAACGGGTGAAATTGACCCAAAGGAATAACCCCAAAAACAGGATACACAGCGAGGCAAACTCCGACAATTGTTGCCACTCCAGAGTATGCCTAGGATCAAATTCAAACACAAATTTATAGTTGATCTTGTGGCGAGTCCAAAGACGGCAATCCAAGCAGAACCAGCAAAATAAATAGAGAGCAAGAAAATATCCACCGTATATTTGAAGCAGATACCTTGTTTGTAACGCTATGGTAGGATTGGGGTGCCACAAGGAACTGTATCCGTAAATTGTACCTTGAATGGCAAATACAGCACCAGTGCCGATCAAGATACCATTGTGGAATGCACTTTTAGAATGATTACGCTTCTTTCCATAACTACTTCTCAGCTTTCCGACAGCAACTTTGTGATTGCCAGCCTCGAAGTAACGTGCGTATAGGTCTTCGAGGACATGTAGATGACCATCAAGCACGTCACTTTGTACAAACCAAGATTTATTGACCTTATTCGTCATGTATCTCAGAGGAGGATAAGCATTGATGGCCTTATCGTATTTTTTGTTGATCTTTCGAAAAGCGATTCTGTTTAGGAGAGCATATGATTTCAAAAGTTCCATCCCACGATAAGCCTCCCCCAGGGCAAGCTTTAGCTTCCTTTTGGCGGTACGGTATGGCACAACCTCTGTGGTGTGCTTTTGAACGTAATCAAGGCTATGGTCGGCAATACCGACTGGATTTTCAGGTTCCGTGGCAGGAGTACCCGTCATATCCTGCAGCGCCCTTGTGTTGGAGTTGGCGTGAGCGCGAGGCCCAAGTGCTTTGGCTTTGGTCGCTTCAACCATTCTTCCCAATGGACCAAGCCAAGACCTCCGATGGTATTTCTGGTCCTTCGTGCTGCTACTCATTGATGATACACGATTATGCCTCGTTACAGGTCGATTCTCGGTTCTGTGAGCATGCTTTGCCCGTGCGACGACGGCGAGTTCTTCGAGCCTCCGATCCCTCATCTCGTGTAGTTGCTCACGCAAGATGACTACTCGTTTACCAGCCTCTTCCTCTCTGGACTTGTAAAAGGACTCCACCTTGTCCAGTTCTCCGTCCAACCATTCGAAGAAATCATTTTGCCTCAATCTGACGTGGTCGAAGGCTACCAGATTGGTATCCGCACCTTTAAGCTCTGGCGGCTGCGCAGGGACTCCCGTTGAAGTAAACATTCGACGCAACTGAGTGTGTCCCCATCGCGCTCGCAGGGAAAGAGGGCCAGATTTTCGAGGAGGGGAGGTGGTACCAACCTCATACGCATTTGCCGCGCCACTGTGCGACGAATCTCGGGCAGGGGAGAAGGGGTTCTGAGAAGGGATGGCAGGCGCAGGAAGCTCGAAAGGATTGGGTTTTCTGTCATCGCTGTCGTCGGGGGTCAGAACAAAGCTCTCCACGATGGAATCGTCATATGAAGTCCACCGGCTTTTCGCAGGAGCAGGTGAGATGATGGCATCTACGAGTTCCGACTCTGGTCTTGAGTCTGTGGCCATCGGTGCTGGCGAGTCTCGAAGTGGCTCGTCCAGATGGTCCGCATGACTACGTCTTCTCCTCAATAGATTTGGGGAGCGATGAGAGGCTGAGGCGGGCAAGGTAGCGCCATACGAGCGTCGTTGATTTGATGGGGGAAGGAGGGGTCGATTGTGGGCATTGGCATTGGCATTGGCATCCGGCCGGCCATTTTGACTTCGGGGGGTGGCATTGGTTCGTAGGGTGGCTCTGGAAATGGCTTTGATATGTTTCTTGCCTGTTCGGTAGTCGAGGTACATGTCCCGCCATTCTGTTGAGGAGAGAGAAGTCAGCTTCCCATTGCCTTGGGGTTACCCTGAGGCACTAGATCATGCGCAATCAGAGGAAGGTGCGGGCGGATGGGGATGGCGATGTTGATGTTGATGTTGATGCAGATGTAGATGTTGGGGTGGAAGGTGTTTGAGTATTTAATGTATCGAGTACAGTGGAAGTAGATACACAGTAGCAGTATTCTGAATGCTGTCATATACTGCATGTCGAATACTGCTATGTGTACTGGTATATCGGTGTATCCTTACACTGCACTGATAGGGTTACACTGACCTTGAACCATATCCTGCTCTAATTCCTTTCCAAACTTCATTTCGCCCTACCTCAGTACCTAAGCTAAGTTGCGTAGAGCAATGTCATCCAAAACGGTACGCTTCGGCGATTCACATGGAGATGAGAATAAGCAAAGTAAGGCTGCAGTCCCAGTATCAGTATCGCAGGATTGAGCAGAGTAGAGGATGAGAGGGAGAGTAGCAAAGAGGTGCGTGGGAGATCTCGACTGTTCCTGAAGAAAGGAGGGAGTGGCGACTTATTAAACCCTCCCTCAACCTGCTGCCAATACTCCAGACGGGGGTGCAAATGGCGGTGGTGATACTGGTAGTGGTGGTGTGGGACAGAGGGGCGGCATTACAACAGCGTCACCATCACCGTTCTCCTTCGTAAACTTGCTGTGATAGTACTAGTCCGTAGCGAGTAGGTTACTCAGACTGCCCAGTGCTCCTTTGCTCCTTTGCGCAGGGACCAACGGTCCACCCGCACCCCCTGAGACTATCAAAGTAAAGGTTAATAACCGCGGTGGCCCCGTCGCCATGATCGTCATGGCCTCAGATTCAACTACACAAATCCAGCTAATCACAACCTTTGATTGCTCAACGAAACATGCATTGCAACATCTGAAGAGCCGAGTTTGTAGGTAAAGAAAGGACGATAGTAAGAGGGACGGGTATTACTCTGTACACGCCTGAGTTATAAAGATATGATACTAAAGACCTCATACAACCAAATCAATTATATGAACATTTTAGAACAATTAATCCTTTTACTCCTTATTAACCTAAGTAGAATGGAACAATTGATTTACTTGTGCCAGACTTGTGGTATAGTTGATAGCGTGTACGGAGCAATGACCAGGTTTCTTACCTAGACCTATTACAGACAAATTTGCGGTACAAGGTACTGTATAGTTTTCCTCGTGTTGTTGCTGGAAACGTGATTTTATCCGAGTGAAAAACCGGTAAGAATCGAAAATTCATTCATATAAAGAGCGAGTGTGTTTTACTAAGACTCGCTATTTAGCGGAGGCTTCCCATCGAAAAACTGTGGTGTAAATGAGTTAACCTTTTATGCCATCTCAGCCAGTTTCCAAAGATTGGTCTATCCACACCTTTTTCCCGGAAACAACACAACCTTTTCTGGAAACAATACATGGAGAACTAAACATAATAGGAACTGATGCGAGTCGATCTCTGGAGTAAATCAAAGATTCTCACAATCTCAACGATGCATAATACGACGGGATATAAGGACGAGTAAGGTATCAGGGAAGATACTGTATGAAAGCATAAGGTTGATGGATTAGCTTATTCTAGAAGATTGAGTTGCGATCAGTCGTATACCAACACTATATCACACATGTCACACAATGGTCAAACGGGGGCTTGGACATTCGGTTCTTAATTTACTCGCTGCCCGGCACTTGCACTTGGGAGATCCATCTACCGGTAGAAGCTGATGGGCGCGTGGGGTCTTGCCATCTTGGTATGGGTTGACCACGGCTGGCGGGGGAAGATGAGAGTGCAGATGTAGTTGGCGATAGGATCAAAATAATACTGGTAGGAAGGTAGCGAAAGCTTGTTTCTGGAGAAGATGGCCTAGAAATGATTGCTAGTAGTGTGTCATTTTTCACTAAGCTACCTAGTTCGGAAGGACGTCCAAATTTGAATTATTTACAGCTATAACCATATCCTTGTTCCAAGTCTGATCCTTCCACTGTCCTTTTGACGTGAAGTTGTACAACTAGGCTGATTTTGTCAAGCCCAGGATCCTTCAAGACCCTCCCCTCCATATAAAAAGTTCTCCGATCGAAAGACTAGATGACCTTTAAGATCAAAGATGGGTTCCTGAGTACTATGAGTAGAACTCCGCTTTCTAAGGACTAGAGCTCAGGTTTCCTAGAACGATAATTCAATACGGAATGACTGCCGGCTGCCCACTGCAGAATGAGTTTAGGCAATATAGACAATCATTAAAGTTTTCAAGTAACAGATCCTGTTTCTACTTAAGTAGATACCGTGAAAATTTAAAAGAGATGGGAGGTGCGAAATATCACGGCTCAAGGCTGATGGGAGCTGACTTTCCCAGAACAAAAAAACAAACTAAAACTCGGGCTCTCCTTTTGAAGATATACTTGTAGGCTTGGCGTCGGACTCGGCTAAATCTCGATCGTGGATTGTTTTGTGGTGCTACTAGATTTGCCCGATTGGGGGTATTATCTTGGTGCCTCAAATACACGGCCACAACATCTTTACAAGCCGGCGCGGCTCTTCATATCCATGCTCTCTTTTTCCTTGCGCGTCATAAAGGTACAACCTTGTGGTCTACGTCTCAACACACACTAGAAAGAACATCATTGCACTTCCCCTTGGGCGTGTTTTACTTGGTCCGATCAACCTCGGTTGCCTCACGGTATAGCCCCATCATGGAGGATACGGCAGATAGCGACAGAAAGGAGCCTTCAGCCTCGCCGAGCGCAACAAACAACTCCAGTGAAGAAGTCGAAAGCGCCATTGAGAAGCCCAAAGTTGCTGCATCAAAGCAAGATGAAGCCTCGGAGGCACTGGAAGAAGGAGAAGAGGTCGAGGACCGGCCAGGCGAGGTGAGCACAACCAACTCGGATGCGAATTGGGTAGAGGGGCACAATGGAGCAAGTGAGCCATCCGCCAGTGACGGAACGGCAGACGCCCCGCCACTGCCAGACGAATCAATTCCTCCATTGCCAACCGAAGCCCCTCCTACCACATCAGCACCAGACGATGGGTGGGCTCCGGTTTGGGAAGAATCGGCACAGGCTTTCTACTTCTACAACCACTTCACCGGCGCAAGTCAGTGGACGAATCCCCGAGTTCCAGAAGCAGATGCTGCTATTCCCCAACCAGGCCCACCCGGCGTCGCAACTCCAGTCGCAGCAGCTACGAATTCCCCCCCTCCACCGGCAGCAATAACTGGTTATAATCCTGCGATACATGGCGATTACGATCCCACCGCGTGGTATGCTCAACCGAATGCTGCTGCTGAGGTATCCGCATCCGCAGGACAAGCAGACCAAACGGACGTATATGCGGCAACGGCAGCCTTCAATCGATTCACAGGGCGGTTCCAGAATGCCGATATTACCCCTGACAATTTCAATGACGAGAATAAGAGCAAACGACAGATGAATGCATTTTTCGATGTCGATGCTGCAGCGAATAGCCACGATGGGAAAAGCTTGAAAGCAGAAAGAAGCGGCAAGAAGCTGACCAAGACGGAACTGAAGCAATTCAAGGAGAAGCGAAAAGCGAAAAAAGAGGAGAAGCGGAGAGCTTGGCTGAGGGATTGAAGAATGTATCATGGAGTTCTCGCATCTTGCTGGCGTTATTTTGATCATGGAGTTTAAGGTTGGGGATTGGGAGCGATCCACGGGCTCAGGAGATACGACCGTTCAAGGCGATTCTGGTCAATTTGTAAAATTATCCATCCAAAAAGGAGACGAGGGGTGGGGCAGTCTCTTCCTGTACTCATATTGTTCAAAGTTCATACATGTCCACAGGGACGCAAAATCAAAACCAAATACTCTAGGCCATGGCCAATAAGATGTCTATCTACAGAATGTGCTTCTCCCCGCATGATGCATCAAAGCCATTGAGTTTGAACAAGCGTCCGGGCTCTGGGTGTAGCTCCTTCTATACAGTATCTGGAAGACATTTTATTTCTTGAACATTAGAAGAGTTACTCCCAACAATCCTTATTATACAATATAGTATATATTCGCAGCATAAGATACGAAATTCGGCTATGGCTATAGAAGGTTAATAGGGTGAGCGAAATTGTATACATGCATATCTAAAAAGAAATTGAAAAAAATATCCGACAATGTCTCTCGTCCACTTTTCTGATACTGGAGAATAAAGTTGGCCGATAGGGTGTCTTTTCCACATCAAACTCGTGTGACTCTCTTAGCGATATTTGGATTCTTTTAGTACTTTGAAGTAGAATCGCTCTTCTGCCTAGATTGAGCCATCGCGTAGGCGTTCCAAGTCAAGTGTCAGAAAGTAGAAGCGGTATATTATTTTTAGGGATGCATGGAATAGAGGCCATAAATTTGACACTCCACTCCATCCAAACAGGCATCTGGCTGTGTCATTGGCCCGTTTGGGTATGCAAATAAGGTTTTCCCCAACCACACCGTCTGAGTTGTACATTCATCCCAAATTCTTGTCCACATCTACCTGGTCTCCTTAGTACCATCCACCCAGATTTTGTGCATACGCATTGGACGATCTCACCACCTCCTGCACTAGACAATTGGCTGTGGAGTCCGTCAGCGTGGACGACCTGCCCGACCACCCCGATCAGCCTCATGGAGGGCACAAACCTGCAGCGGCCTGGTGGACGGCAGGAATGGGCCGAGGAGCGCGAGCGCGAGCGCGGTGCAACCACCAACGACCTCCTCAGTAGTGATCGTGACCGTGACCGCGATGTCTCTCTAGAGACGACCAGTGCAAGTCCAGCGAGATCAGGAAGCTCTCCGGCCGGTGCGAAGCGAAGAGATGGCAAGAATTCCGTGGTTCCCGGCCAGCGCTTCGCTTGCACGAGGTGCTCCAAGACCTACACGAGAATTGAGAATCTGACCCGCCATCAAGCAAATCGTACGTTCTCTCCTTGTCACCGTCGAACCATGTGTATACTTTGTATGTTTTGATCTGTAAGCGATGTTGGGCACAAGTCGCTGTCAATCTTCTCTCATAAGATGCTGGCTGGCAAAGAACCACTTAAATTAGTCTGAATTCAAACTCACACACATGTTTTTGTTGTTGGACCAAATTCGTGGGCCCGAATCGCTTTGACCTTTATATTGTGTTTCTGGCAACACTGTACAATCCCCGTACATTACATTAATACCTGCTTACTTTCCACTACAGACGAAGGGGGCAAGTTCAATTGTCCAGTATGCAGAAAAAGTTTCACGCGAAGTGATCTCTTGAACCGGCATCGCCGGATCCATAACTCACACCCAGACTCTAACAACACTAGCGAGAATTCCAATGACTTTCCATCACCTTCAAGATCAGCGGGATCTTATGAGGGTGGTGGCACGCCGATAAAGCAAGAGACGAGAGGGGGTCCGCTTCCTTCTCCAAACAGTATCCTTCAAGGCCAATATGGAGAAGCGCACCATCAACCCCCTACCTCTAACTACCAAGCCCCCTTTCAGCAACCGACACCCCATAGTGATAGTCTACCAATGATGTGCCCGGGAGCCCCCAATCAAGATCTCAACGACCTTATGGAAGCTGCTCTTGCCTCTCAAGATACATTATCTTTTACTCCCGTGGAAAATTTCAACCCGAATCTATGGGGTGGCTTCATGTTGTTTGCCGACAATTCAAATTCTTATATGGGCTCATACGATGCTGACATATCATGGACACTGAATTCACTTCATTCGGAGGGCTCGCCAACGAATTACCTCGACGATCCAAACTTTGGGGATTTCGTTTTAAATCCATATCAGTACCAGGCGGTCTCTTATAGGCAAGACGATGTAAGCGCCTTGGACGCTGATGATGCCGTAGATGAGGATAAAAATGACTGGCCCGACAAACCAGATAGCCAACTACCTCGCGCGCCTCGTGTTGTGCCACTCCATCTGATACCAACATCATGGCAAACAGTTCTGGAAGAAGCAAGGTCGATTCTATTCGCTCCGAATATTGTCGGGGCAATCCGACCTGTCAACGAACCACTCCGAAACGAACTCATCTGTGCTCTTGACGACCCAACCTTTAGAAATCCATTGTCCAAACCTCAAATCAATGATGCCATGTTTCCACCTGCGGAAGTAATCGAGTTCTTCCTTCATATGTATCTGCAGCACGTACATTCCCGTTTTTCTGTTCTTCATCTCCCAACTTTCGATATCTACAACACTTCACGACACTTATTACTGGCCATGTGTTTTCTAGGCTCTAGTCATTCTAGAATGGATCGAGGTAGATTTTCAAGATTATTCTATGACCACCTCAGGCTTGCTTTCCTACGCTCCTCGGAGATGGATCCAAAATCTGTAAGTTTTCAAACCCCCAACGTAAATCGCCTCTTTTAAGTGCTAATGCAATTTTGTTTAGCTCAGGATTACTGACAACATTTTGACGTCTTTCTTGTTGTGCATGACTGGCACATGGAGTGGCAGTAAACAATCCTATGAGTTTGCGGAGGGTGCCCGTGGAACACTCGTCACTACTATGAGACGAGCACGGCTTCTTGATTGCCGTCCGTCGTCTCGAATATCCGTCGAAAAGTACAAAGCCCCTGGAGTAAGTGAGTGGGATGCTATTTGGTTTGCGTGGGCCGAAACCGAGAAACGAAAACGACTAGGCTTATGTATATATGTGAGAAACATTTCCACCGCAAATTTTGATAGTTGAAAACTTGGAGCCTCACTAACAACTCCCAGATGTTCGACTGTCAATGGTCAGCACTCTTCAACTGCCAACCATATGTCAGCAAATCCGAAACCACAAACTGTGTCTTCCCCTGTGCCGAAGATCTCTATGAAGCCCCTACATCAATAACCTGGAGACATCTCATCAATGAGCCAAACAGATCAGCCTCAAGCTACTACCTGCACGCTCTGAACGCCTGTCTCCTCCACAAATGGGTCAAGCCCGCGCCCCCGATCGTAGACACGGGCAGCGACTTTGGAAAAATGGTTCTCATCTACGCAATCCATACCCACATCTTCGAATGGCGACAATCAACCAGTATGCTCAACCCAACGGGGCTCATGGGATCCTTTGGCAACTCGGCCCTCCCCATTGGCAAAGGGCTCCAGGAACGACGACAATGGCTCATCGATGGCCTGGACAGTTTCCAAGACTGCTACGGCCATTCCGGCGTCTCCACCGCGACCACCCTCCTCCACCGTCTCGCCTACGTCGCTCTCGACGTCAGTCTCAGCGACATGCATCTCGTGGCCGGTCGCTCGAATAACCTCCACGACGGCAACTTCGCCGAGGAGAACCTGAAGCACTGGGCCAACTCGGAGATGGCGGGGACCACCATCGGCCATGTCTTTGCTATGCTGGATCTGTGTCATCGCACGATTGAGTATGGGAATGTGGCGGAGGCTTCGTATGAAGTTGCTGTTTGTCTGCTTACGGGGGGTATCATCTGTTGGGCGTACGCGAAATTACGGGTTGGTAGTCAGACGAACGAGTGTGTGGAGCGTGTTAGGAGGGCCGCAGTGGGATTGAAGGGGATGGGGTGTTGGAGGATGTGTAGCACGTTTGGACGGATTTTAGAAGGGTTTGAGGTTGTAAAATGAAGGCGGCGTGATGGGGGGATATAGTAGATGGGGTTTTGATGTTTGGACTTTTTCTTGTTGGATTTGTTTGTTGAGGTTTGAATTTGGTTGATTGGATTGGTGGGCGGCTCTTTACAGTTAATTCTTCTTTTCTGGGTGCTTTTGTTGGTTTTGGAGTTCGATTCGGTTGGGTTTGGGATATATGTGAAGGGGATGGGGTAGGGGTAGGTGGTAGGTGAGAAGGGCGCAATATATAAAGGAAAGGAACGGAATATCCTTTAGCTGCTGCGGCTTGGTTTCATGTTAGGATTGGTTCGCCACTGCCATATATTTATTTTAGAGAGTATAGAGTTTTAGTGTAATTTTGTGAATTTACTGCTTTTTCTTTTTTTCTTTTTTTGTTTTTTGTAAGAGGTATCGGTTATATACAGAGTGTATATAAGACAGTGGAAGTGGGATGGTCAGATGACTGTTAGGTACATCGGGAATCAAAAGAGTAAGAATTTGACTTGTGAAAATGACTTTACTTTTTCTAACTATAAGGACAGTAAAGGTCTATATATACTTCTTAGATAGATTCTAGGAGGTTCGATAGATTATAAATAGAATAGAAGTGCTTATAAATAGAAAGGGATACTAGAATGTTTCGGTTCACGTGATCGAACGTTCTAGAATAAGCGAGAACAGACTAAGATTTAAACCTAAAGTCTATTAGTAAGGTAATTATTACCTAAATGAAACATTTTTTAAAGGGGCTCTTGATGTTTTGGAAATATGTAGATTGGGAATTTGGGATGATTGGTACAGTAAGGAAGGAAGGGAGCGGTATGGCGATGCGGTGTTAATGGCGAGTTTTCGTCTGTTGGTCTTAGGATGGGATGGGATGGTATGTAGTACCTTAGTATGGGTTGGCATCTTGGTATGAGTCCATAGGCGTAGGGAGTCGGGAGTCGGGAGTCGGGGCGTATGAAAACTGGACGATGGAAGTTTGACTTCAGATTCAGATTTTCGGTTTTCGGTGGCTTGTAATATGTCATCGTGCATTTCGGGATTTGAGGCGCGGACTTTTGGTTTCGGGGTGGGAGTCGATGGTACAGTACATTGATTTGAGGGGGTGGTGTTAGATGGATGGTTGGATGGGTGGAGAGGTAGATGGGTGGAAGAGAGTTCATATCCGCAATGCTACCACGAGGAAAATCGTTGTAGGTGGTAATTCACCTAGAAAGAGAATGATAGGGATCTCGGTTTTTGTTGATTTTGTGTGGGTTTTCGTGTTGGCTGCTAGGGGGGGGTGTAGGAGAGAGAGGCGGGAATGAGGACATGATATACGGAAGGGGTGGTACGAGGTGACAATGAGGGTGGAATCTTGAGCTTTTGCTAAGATGAGCAACAAGACTTTTGGGAAATACTAGGGATGAGGCTTTTGGGTGGATGCTTTTAGAATATTAGTGTGGTGTTTTGGGAGTTGGACTTCGTGGGGTTTGGTGTTGATTTCTCTGTGTCTTGTTGGAAGGGGGTTCATTTATGTCGTGAAAGGGATCAGGAACTTCGACATGAAAAGCCTGATAGCCTATTCTAGTAGCGAAAGACTGGGTCGCTTCATTGACTCTCTGGTTGTTCATTCTATGGTCATTCATATCAGTTCAACCGTTCAAGTCCTGGGAATATTTTTATGTTAGTGGCAAAATTAGCACTTTGGTCATTTATACTTACAACATCGTTAGTAGCAATGGAGTGATTCGTTCAGGGTTTACGTACGATAGCACTTCCAGCGTTTTTGACTTATATAAACGACGGGGGTTCTCCACTGATTTCGGATCGCTTAGCGAGTTCTTTAGCGAATAGCGCTCGGTAAATGGAATTTATTCTATGGAATACTAGCGATTTTATTTTATATAGAGTAATTTTAGAGTACCTTTGAGAAAGAATGAAGTATTCTCACTACTAATACTATTTCTGTCTTTTATAATAACCCGGTCTCTATGAGAGAAATTCAGTGTATGGAATCTCCCCTCCCCTCCTCTCCTAGGTCTTAGGAAAGGAGTAGGAGATCTGTTTTAACGGCTAGGAGAAGGAGAGGAGACTAGATCACTTGTCTAGAAAGGAATAGATAAGGAGAGGTGGGATTCGGGAGAGGATAGGAAGGAGAGGCTGAAAATAGGGCTATTTATAGGTACGCTAAGTTTGTAAGTACCGGTACGCTAGGTCGTCAAAGCATACGAGCTAGGTTCGTTAAAGTACGCAGGTGAGCTAGGTTCGTTACAGGTCAAAGTACGAACGCTAGGTTGTAAAAGATATTCGGAATATCCCGAGAAATACCTCTTGCCCTAGGTATAGATTAAGGATATATATTCCTTATATTCTACCTGTTTTGCTACTAACTACTTACGTTCTTCTACTACTACCTACTAAACCCCACAATACTAAGCCTTAGGAGTACTCCTGCCCACTCCTATCTAGGGCCGTAGCAAGGAGAAGGAGTACTAATTAGTTAGGATCAGAGTAGGAAGGAGAGCTTGTTAATTTATACAGGTAGGAACGGAGATTCTAGCGGAAAGGAGTAGCGGGGAGGACTTCGAAGGGGGGATACTATATACTAGAGAAATATACTTAGACGAGATTAATATAGTAGTTTAGCGATAATTGCTATAATTTGTTCAAGGTATAGTAATAGAGAGGCGATATAGTAATAGTTTATTCGTAGTATTAATAAGAATCTATAATCTTTAGTACTAGTAATGTTTAAAACATATATAGATCCGATGGCATCTAGGCTTCCATTCTTACTGAGGTCATTAGCGCCAAGTGGGCCAATGCGACAAAACGTATACTATAGCGCTTAACCTTTTAACTTTGTAACTTCGCTACTTAATAACAACTTGGTAAAAATAGATATTAAATATTAGATTTTACGAGGCCAGACGGGCTCGCAGGCTCGCCCTCGCCCTCTTATTACGTCTAATAATCTCTTTATAAGTTTATTGAATCTATTTAAGTATTAACTAATTTATTATTACGTAATTAGGTTGCGAGCACGCCTCGCTAGCTACGCTGGCTCGTGCGAACTCGCCGGCTCTTACCTTAGTATCTTAGTTAAGGTTTTATAATATAATAATAATAAGTACGTTGTACTGAGACCCCGATATTAACCGAGTACGGTAATCAATAACAGCGCTGTTTTCCAAGCTTTTCAAAGCTTCAGGGAGGCCACTTCCGGTCATCATTTCAGGGGTTGATGCGGGTAGGCTAGCTATGCCCCAACCCCGCCCAACTAACCCCCAACTTACTCTACAAGCTATGATACGAATTCACCAACACTGTTGCAACAAAGTAACAGTTCTCGGTTAATTGGTACTCCCTTCTTCCTACTTGAATTTAGTCCACGATTGAGCAAGTGGAAACCTTCTCACCAAGTGACTATCTCTATGTCCATCTCCGTCTTAATCTAATACACATACCCTCGTGAAATGGCTAGTATCATTCTCACAGCCCTTGGGGGGCTTGGTGTTTTTCTTGCGTTCGTTTTGTCCCGCCAAATCTCGCAATGGCGGCGCAATTACCAGATTGCTTTGACAACTGGCTTTCCAGTTTTCTACTCTCCGTGAGCAGCAGCTCCTCATTCATCTATCCCTATCACCAATGTATCGCGCTAATATGTCCTCCGTAGAATTCAAATTTCTAGCATTTGGTGGATGATGTTGTATCCGGTATTGATGCCGATTCTGAAGCTCCTACCACAATCATGGACCAGCCCATGGTTACAGTACGTCCTCCTCTTCTCGTACCAGAAAATGGCGGCAATATCTGATAAGCATGGAATAGGATCGCGCAGGTTTGGAAAATCTGGAAAATGGGATACGAGCCCTTCCAAGAAGCCGGTACCGACACATTTATATTGTCCACACCGAGTGGTAATATGCTCTGGTCTAGCGATAATGCCATAATCCGCGATTTATTTACCCACCATCCCAACGTTGATGCTCCTGTGGAGTTTTGGAAGTTTTGGAATGTCTATGGCCCGACTATTGCCTCGGTTCAAGGCAACGAATGGAAAGCTCATCGTAGGGCAGTCACAGCCGGGTTTGGTCCTAATATGAACCAGACGGTGTGGAAAGAGACCCAGCACCAGACCGAAACGCTTGCAAAACACTGGATCGAAAAATATCAGGCTATCATTCCAGTGATCAGATATTGGACTTCGAGGCTAGCTTTGAATATTATCTGCAGTGGATTCTTTGGCATGAAGGTTAAATGGGATAGCGACGATGCTGCACCCTTACCTGCTGGCCACAACATACCTCTGGATGAAGCACTCCCCAAGTTCATCGAGAATCTTGCAGTTTACTTCACGGTACCGACCGCATTGCTGGGTAAATTGCCAGTGAAGAAGTTCCAAGATACTTACCAGAATTTCACAGAGATCACCTCGTACTTGGACGAATTCCGAGCACAAGTCCTGGATAATGTTGAAGCTGTTACAGCCAAGAAAAACAAAAACATTCTTGGTAAGACCCCTCAAGCTCTAATTGGAATTTGTAGAAACTAACATTCGTGATTAGAGTCCGTTGTTCTCGCCGGCGTTAATGGAAAGGACCCTCTGCCCAAGGAAAGCGTTCTTGGTAACATTTTCTTTTCGCTCCTTGCCGGACATGAAACAAATGGGGGTACTTTGGGTTTTATCTACTTATTGATGGCGATTTATCCGGAATATCAACAACGAATGCAAAAGGAACTAGACAACCAACTCGGGACGCGACCGGCAAGTGAGTGGACACTCGAAAACGACTACCCAGTCTTGAAACGAGGGTTTCTGGGAGCAATTCAGAAGGAAGTCCTTTATGTGTTCAACCCAGCATCATTCATCATGCGAAAGGCACTTAATCCTGTCACTCTCGTCGACTCGCACGGTAAATCCCATCGTATTCCCGAGAATACACTTACCCTTATCAATAATGCTGGACCTTCACGAAATCCGAGCAATTGGAAACGATCTATCAAAGTCTCGCCGGAGAGGACTACGGCGTTGTGAGATTCTCCAGCTCTGTACATCGACCCCGAGAGATGGTTGGATGAAAATGACCAAGACCTTGCGACAGCGACATCATTTGGTGCTGGTGGAAGGGTTTGTCCGGGCAAAGAATTTGCCAACGTTGAATTAACGGCATCGATGACCACTTTGTTTAAGTCCTACTCTATGGAACTTGTGGTAGAGAAAAATACGGTTGACGAGTGTGGTGGCGATGAGAAATTGGCTTGGAAACAAACACGGGACAAGGCAATCAAGATGATTTATGATGATCTTGAGGCGAACATCACTATCGGGATCCACAAGGATATTCGGACTCGGATTGTGAAGCGCGCATAGTAATGCCGCAATGCATACGGGATGTTATAGGTTAAACTGGAATTGCTAGTTCTCGGGTATGGAGAGGATATACTTGAGCACTCCGCCTGAGGCGGTTTGATATGCATTCAATTCAACAGATGTCACTTCATGTTCTTGGTTCCAGTTCAGGGGGTTGTTTTCTTCTGTCTGGAATTGCCCTCAGTGTTTTTTGTATTATATTGTCGGTCAAACCATTCACATCTAATATCACATTTCTGTTCGCTTAGCAAAGCAAACATACTTATTTACTTCTGAGGCTTGAGAAATGACCCTAATAACAATTTAAAGAAATTAGAAGAACCTTCAAGGGGAGACTAAAAATAACATATATCGCGGATACTCGCTAGGGTGGGTCCAAAATAGTTCAACTTTCTACTATTGTCTACCCTAGGTCCACATCTTTTTTCTCGAACTCGATTTGTTCTAAACGATCTAGTTACTTCTACTTTAGACTAGAGTACCAACTTCCTTCCGAGGATATATTCTTACGGGCCCCTCCCCCCTTTCCTAACCCCCTAAATAGGGGGTATAAAGGAATAGGTAAGCGCCCTCTCCGCCCTCTTTTAAATATTTAGGCCTAATTTGTCTTTAGTATATCTAAAGTTCTAGAGAGGAGTAAGGTTAGCTAACTATTTTTTAGTAGAGCTATAGAGGTAGTTAATAGTTACCTTAGTCTAATAGTTAAACGCGCTCTAGTAGATATTCTCTCGTCCCTAATAGAACTTTATAACTAAATTACTACTCACTACCTTTTATTCTACTACGCTTATACTTCTAGATCCCCCTCTTGTAACGAATACTCAAACTGGCTAACTAAACTTGGCTGGGTGTTCGCTGGTTGGTATGCTATGATAAGAAGAAGACTATCGGGTTGTTCACTTGGAAGTGAACTCGTTACTTGTATCAAAGATGTCAAACTAATATGATAAGATTGATAACTAAGTTGAGCACGAAGCTCCTATCTAATGGCAGACGTGCCAGTCTTATATAGATCCTTTCATGTTCGTGGATCGTACTGGATCATGCAGATCTACGCTCCTGGATCGTGGATCATTACGATCCAAAAGATCCAGGTCACGTGACCTTTCCAATCAATGAAAATCCCTGGATCGCTTAGCTGGTCTAAGGATCCCTTTCTGCTATAAGAAACCTGGGTGTGCCTGCCGAGGGTTGCGCCTCTTATTATGACAAGTATCACGTGAGCACGTGATTCGTGACAATAAGACGACTGCCCACTCCCACCCAGCTCACAACATTCTATTACCATTCTCATCAATCATCATGTCTACCACTTTCTATATGAACATTAGCCAACTATTCGATGTCAGCCCCGACCTTACTTCAGAATGTATTGGCACCAGCTCAAAGAATAACGCATTTCACCGTCAAATTTCAGCAAATACCCGCGCAGGGGCAAGTACGACACTCTATTCACTTGAACGTCTCGAATTGATTGATGAGCTCTTGAATCAGCTTCAGTCCATTGCGGGTAAACTTCTCTGTCACCAACACTATTTCCAACGAGATATAATGTGCAAGCGGTGGTGTCGGGCTCTCCTCGATATATACAGGAACTCTCTACCGTTTCATGTACCGGGTGGATTTCCAGAAGAGGATCAGACTATCTTGGCAGCAATCTTAGAGCTTTGGAGGCTCAAGGTTGACAGTCCATTCCCGTTGCGAGAGGAGGAAGCGGAGCGGGCACAGGAAGAACGGGCGGAGGAAGAACGAGCAGCCAAACGAGCGGAAGTAGAACTGGCTGATGAAACGAGGCGATCTGGGAAACCTAGACAGCCGGGATATCAGGAGTGGCCAAAGAATAGCAGAATGGCATGGGAGGATCTCGAGAATGTACCCTTTCCAGATCCACCATCATACGGATGTGGTGATAAAACCTGTGAAGTATTCCGAAACAAGTCAAGAGTTCAATGGTGTAGGCATGGCTACATAATATAGATCGTCTTTTGATAGATGGGAAAATTCACTAGGATATGGCGAAACTCAGGAAACTACGAATTATGTGGCACCCTGATGAGTTTACTCGTCGTCTAGAATGGCAGTTCAAGGGAACGACTTTATTCCAAATCATACCTAAACTGTACCAGTGGAGGGGTCCTGCCTTAATAATAGAAATAGAATTATAAGCTTGATTTGTGCTACTTGATCGTCACTTAAAAGGAGGTCAGGATTCGAGTTGTAACAAGTTCATTGCGTGCGTGCCCTGAGCCAGCGTTTTTAATCGTTGATCAAGTGATTGATGAGGAAGGAAGATTGTCCAAACATAACAGTAGAAAAACTATGGGATAGAGTGATCTCTTTGTTTGCTATTTCCTCGCCAACCTCTGGTCTCATTAGGAACATGCAGATATTAGAACACCTCAAGACATAACACCATTTCTTCTTCGACCATTCCCTTGCATCGAGAAAATTCCTAATCACAAACTTCTCGTGTTTACATTCTGCATTTGTACTTCAACCTTACTTCTTTCGAATTGATTGTCTTCTAGCACTACTCCAACATCAGGTAAGCCACCCCGCGCTTTCCCATCTGCCCTTCTGGTTCCAGACTTTTGTTTCATCTCTCGAGAATTCTTATAACTAGCTCTCTTCTCTGCACAATATTTCGGGCCTCTAGTTTATCCTCAGCGCCTTCTCCCCTTATACCAAGTAAGTCTTACTTTCGCCTTCCACTTTCATTCATATGTGCTGGTAAAAACCTGTTCTATGGTGTTTGTTATCTAATGTTTGGTGTTGAGTTGTCTCCCTAATATTCCTGTGAAGCAGGTGGTGGCCGATATTGCGAAGCCTGCAGCGATGATCTGGAATCGGGTAAAGGCAGCCGTAGAAGAAAAGAAGGACTTTTATATCACGACGATAAATGGCGAAGAGGTACTATGCTCGTAAGATTCCACCGATAAATGCCCACTGTAATGAATACTATGTTTCCATGTGCTTATACTAAAGGAATAGACCATGGTTGACAGATGAAGATATGTAATCACTGTTGAAGTGCTTGATCTCATTACCCAATATCCCAGAATGCACTGCGATCTGTTATTCCTTGAGGAGAACACACCGCCCTATTATAAGAGCTCCGCTTAATGTTTCGTATAGTAAATATGATTAGGACCTGCTATTTTGATTTTGGTTCCCTCGCGTTAACCTTTTTAACATCTTCTATCCAGTCTTCTCATTTGCTCTCTTCCGTCGATTGCTGCTCGTGACCATCAGCTCTTGCGACTTCAAGTACAACGGTTCTATATGTACAGAGTGAATATGAGTTATTGCCTCATTAAAGATTTAAAAGTCACACCCCTCGCATCTACATTGAAGTGGTAACAATACCTCCTAAAACCTCCTACACTTGACACCCTCAAATAGTAGAACTAAAACCTCCTAGAAACCTCGAGCGTTTCTTTCTAATAACTTCTGGAAATCTCTGTCACAGATTGCCCGAATCACTTTCCCAGTGTATAGCCTTGTTGCCAACGCTTTTTGAAGCACAATTACAAACCGTTCTACTAGGCGTACCCTTTCATGTGCGTTTGATAACCCCTAAAGTGAACTTGTACTTGATTCTGTGACAAGTAGCCTCTTTTCGTAGGTTAACACTATCCAATGTACCAGGCATCTCTGCAAATGCGTTAACATATCGGGCCTCTTTAAAGCGTTAGGCAGTAGCTTAGGTAACGGATTGTCAGATAGTGCTGTTGCGCATTCTAAGAAGTACTAAGTTACATCGAGGCCGTAGAAAAGCGTGCCCTATGAAGTCCTATACTCTCTTTCATTTTCTTAAGGACGTCCTGCCGACTTTAAAGAACCTTAGCCAGCAGCTCTAATCATAGATCCCGATCATAAATGGGAACTCCGCAAAATTATTGGCCAGAAGATAACTGTCCAGAACATAGTTGGCCAGAAAATAATTGGCCGTGAGAGGCACTTTCGGGTGGAATGGAAGGAGACGTGGATGCCTAGATCTGAACTGGGTGGAGCCAGGGAACTGATGGATACCTTCATGACCGAAGTTGGGGCTGGGACCGGAGGAAGGAAGCGGCCTCAAAAGCGAAGTCGGCTAGCTACTGGACTGCCTGATGCTCGGGATGAAGAAGAGCCAAAGAAGCGACGTAGTCGATCTTAGGCAGACGTGAGTTGGCAAGGATGTCTGGGCTTTAGGAGAGGATTGATAATATAGCGGCATAAAGGCATCAATGCATTATTACAAAGGTAGCAAACTTTGCTTACCCTCTGATATTGTGACAATCATGGATGGAATAGCTTCTTAAAGAGTTTTTGTTAAGACGTAAATTATTGCTTAAGCTTAGAGGATATCTTTCGAAATCTAGAAGGTCGTTTCTCGGTCTCTTTTCCTGCTTTATCTTGCTTAATTCGGAGCTCTGGATCCAATTTAGAGACTGTGCCTATTGTTACAATTAGCTATTTGAAATAAAATTAATGCTAATACGGGGCTTAAATTCTTACTACTTGAACTATCCAAAGATGCTATATTTTGCTTCACGGTCTCAGACTTTATATGATCTGGTCCAAGGGCCTTCTCTTTGCCTTGTAACGCCCGCTGGTACATCTGCTCGGCCTCCACCAGCTTGCCTTGATTTCTGTAGAGGAGGCCTAAGTTGTTGACTGTATCCAGGGTCGATGTGTGATCTGGTCCAAGGGCCTTCTCACGGCCTTGCAACGCCCGCTGGTACATCTGCTCGGCCTCCACCAGCTTGCCTTGATCTTTGTAGAGGAGGCCTAAGTTGTTGACTGTAGTCAGGGTCGATGTGTGATCTGGTCCAAGGGCCTTCTCTTTGCCTTGCAACGCCCGCTGGTACATCTGCTCGGCCTCCACCAGCTTGCCTTGATCTTTGTAGAGGAGGCCTAAGTTGTTGACTGTATTCAGGGTCGATGTGTGATCTGGTCCAAGGGCCTTCTCTTTGCCTTGCAACGCCCGCTGGTACATCTGCTCGGCCTCCACCAGCTTGCCTTGATCTTTGTAGAGGGTGCCTAAGTTGTTGACTGTATTCAGGGTCGATGTGTGATCTGGTCCAAGGGCCTTCTCAAAGCCTTGCAACGCCCGCTGGTACATCTGCTCGGCCTCCACCAGCTTGCCTTGAT